>PVHY01008187.1:0-63039 GCA_004024945.1 Uropsilus gracilis
GAATGACTCCAGGGCAAGAAAACACTGCAGGGGGGAGGAGAGAGGGGGCAGGGGGCGTATGGAGATGGCCACGGGGTCAGGAGTACACACCATGCTTTCAAATGACCTCAGCCATGAGGAATTGCAGTTACGATCATGCAATTTATTGTGGAAAAAGCACCCCGCGCCTTCGGAAAGCCAGGAAGATCCCTGCATGTCAGCGTCACCTCTGCTCGCTGCACCTCCGGGCCTGAGCAGCAATGCACCGGCCTCTCCCCTTCTGCTCTCCTTGGTCACCATCCCTGCTGGTCCCTTTGAGACAACAATCTCCTGACAGTGATCCCAGGAAAATGCTTTCCTGAGAACAGAGAGACAGGGATCATCAGATTTCTTCCTTATTTAGAAAAAATTACTTTGGCTGCAGCATGATGGGGGGCGGGGAGGGTGCAGGGTAAGCTGCAGAGGAACCAGTTCCACCCTGGATAGAGAGACTTAGTAACTGATTAAACGTGCATGGGAAGGGAGGTTGGGGTACCACTTTAGCACTGGAAGGCAAGGGGTGCCAACTCATGCCAACTCAACCCACAACCATGGCCACAGCTCGAAGGCATGATGCCGCCCAACTCCATGTCCACTTCTGCTGCTGCCTGATCTCCCTCCCTGCTACCTGGCGGGGTGTTCCCATGGACGTCTATCACCCCAGGTTCGTCCCTGGCATTTATAAGCTTTCTGTGACTGTAGAAGTACGTTGTTGCTTAAATGGTACTGTGTAAGGGAAACAGCTAAATTCCCATCAATATCATCTCTTTTCTCCCCTCCTTTAAATGCACGAAAGTATTAATTAAATGTATCCCCTTGTATCTTGCTATCACTCACACTCAGCTGACCACCTTCCCACTGGGCGTGCAGGCAAAGCGTTTTAGACAGAACCTTTGGAAGCTCATGTTCCACCTGTGGACCAGATGATAACACATGATGTTGTCATGTCTTCTGCCTCCTCATTGCCCTCCCTCTCTAGGCTGCAAACATCTCAGGGGTGGGCCTGTGTCTTATTCATCTTTGTTTCGCCAGGGTTTAGAAGAGACCAAGTTTGCCTCAAAAAAAAAAAAAATGGGTCCAGGTTGAACCAAACCCTACCATGTCCCAAAGACCTCAAGATCAGCACGGTGTTGGTGGTATAGTGGTGAGCATAATGCCTTCCAAAGACCTCAAGATCACACACATGGAGTTTACAGCAGGCAGCAAGATGATTTTCTTATGCCTGCCAGCACATTCTGGGGAGGCATCGCCGAAACTCGGTACAAACTAAACATGAGATGCCAGCCTGGACTCTAAGAAACAACCTAAAGAGTAAGAGGACGTCGGTGTGGCGTGATGACAGTTCTTCTTTCTCACCGGACACGTGGTGGGAGACAGTGTGTAAAATCAAGTGAGTTTTTCTGTTTTTACGTGTTATCACCTGATTTTTCCTTAGAGGCCTTTTTCCTAAGATGTCCCAGAACCCCGAAATCCATGCCAGTGATTAGCTCCCACTCACTTGTCCGTTTAGAGACAGTTCTCTAAAGGCTTTTCAAGTGGCCAAACATCAAAGGCAGGATGGGAAGGGGGCAGCATTTGTTACAAGAACTTGCAGGGATCAGAGCTGGAAGTGAAGGTGAAGAGCTCTCAGGGAGCCCCAGGCTATGCTTTAGCTGCTCTTCTCTGGAGCCCACCTTGGCAGGAGGGTGTGTCTAAGAGGGGTGTGGGAAGGGGGCTGGTGAACTCAGGCCTGGGAGGCTGCCCGTACTGCTGGTCAACCATGCAGACCGCTACATGCTGAAAAGCTTCCAGACTAGCTGATAAATGGACTCTCTCCCCCCACTACTCCCCTCCCCAGGATCCCAGCCCCCAAGCTCCCCATCTTCCCCCAAGGTCTTTGTAGGTGTTCAGAGCTTCCATTCACCCACTGAGCAGTCACACCCAGCTCCAGAGCCAGCCAGTCTCCTTGCTTCTCTCCAGGGGTCACACCTGGACTGAGCCTGTGGCATGTGTGTGCCTGAGTCTCTGCCCCTCCCCTCATTCTCTGCGCTTCCATCTCCTCCAACACAGGCTTCCAGTTCTTACCCTTGCTGCTCTCCATTTAAGGTCTCACCTTGTGCAGACGTGCCCCCCCCCCCCGCCCTCTTGGTCCCTGGCTGTGGGTTTCAGTCCCTGTTTCTGTCCAGTTCCAGTGACCTTGTCCTTCAAAGTCACTTTGCTGACTCCCAGTCACCCTCACCCAGCCTCCAAGATAGCAGAGGAGGAGCTGGCTTAGCCTCCCTGGCCCAGCATGGAGAAGTTTTTAGAGCATCTGATTCTGAATTAAGTGTGGAGAGCCACACTGAAGTATGATAACCAGGTACATGATGAGGTGAAGTCTGCTGAGGCTCAGGAACCTAAGAAATACAGCCGAGGGGTCTAGATGAACAACCCGTGACTGACGGACTCAGCTTACTGGTCCGCAGCCCAGTTTTTCCTTGAATCTTCCTCCTTCTGTCTTTGCCACATCAGGCCTTGCACTACCGCCTATGGCAGCCCACCCTGAACACCAGCGCATGGAAAGTGTCTGTAACCCTTTTCACTCCCTAGTAGGGGTACCCAGCCTTCGGTGCCACTGGTCAGTGCTGGAACTAGTAAGCCTGCTTCTTGAGAGCCTTGGGGTACTCATTCCAATTGCCTGTTGACCACACAAAGGGTCTGGAAGGTAGCCACTACATGCTTTTTGCAAGTTAGAACTTAGTCAAAGACCATTTATACCACCCGCTCCAGGTAACACTGAGCTTTGGGAAGTTTCTGGGTGACCAGGTCTCACTCTGCCGGGAGAGGGGGAGGCCTGTGGCTGCCTCAGAAACAGGCGGTCAGAGGCTGAAGCAGGTTGTGTTTGGGGTAAAGACTCCAGCTCTGGGTTCCATCAGACCTGCCCTTCCACTCAATTATTCGGAGGACCAGGGGCAGGAGGGTACGTCACTCAACCTCTTCTACTAAATACCTCCCCCAAAGCACAATCGTAGTTATTGGAAAACTGGAGTAGCTCAGTGAATCAGAAGCATGTTCTTGTAAAGGCTGAACAGGATCAAATCCTTCAACAATTTCTTTCTGAGATAAAACCCTAAGATGCAGATTCTATCTTCCGGCCGGGCATGGTGGTATGCACCTTTAATCGCAGCCTATGGAGCGAGGCTGGGTCTAGGAATTGCTTGCGTCTGTGGGTTCAAGACCCACCTGGGGCAACATAGCAAGACCTAGTCCCTAAAAATAGGTGGGCATGGTAGCGTGCACCTGTAATCCCAGCTACCTGGGAAGCTGAGGCTGGGGATCGCTTGAGTCCGTGGTACCCCGGGCAACATAGTGTAACCTTGTCTCAAAAAAAATAAATAAATAAAAGATTCTATCTTCTCTTGATTTCGTATGGGGCAGCATCTGAGGGACTCATCTTGAGCGTCTCTCTTGCCCTAAAGCAGTGGTGATGGCCCAGGGGCAGAGGGGTGAAAGCAGTAAAGTAGAGGAACCCCTGGCCACCTACTGAATTAACAACTGCGGGGACAGAAAGCATTTACTCAGTCCTACATGTGAGAGACATTCAACATCTTGTGTGATGTGGTCTTGCAAAATGTGTTGTCTCCCAGATGCTTACCAAGCAGTTGGTCTCCTGTTGTAATTTAAGGGGAAAGACAAGTATGACCAAGGTCCCTATGAGAGCAACCTTACAGGTTTTGATGAGAAAAATGGCAATATGAACTCAAGGGTTTGATTTGCAGATCCAGACCACAAGTATCAAAAAGGAAAGTCAATGCCTTAAGAGAGAGATGGCATGGCAGGCGGTGGCAGATGAAAGAAAATTCCAAGAGACAAATGGAAGTTTTGGAAGAAAAATAATTTGGAAAAAATTGATTCTGAGGTTGGACTGGAAAGTGATTTTCTGTTCCATTTCCTAGCAGTTTCATACTCATAACAAAAATAGACTTATTTATAACACCATTGATTGTCTGGTGTAGAGCGCTAAGAATACAAAGCAGGCGAGGGTACATTCCATTGTGACAAATACAGAAATAATAAGGAAAACATACTGATCATCCTTGCACGGCTCCCTCTGGATCTTTTCTGTTCTCCCCAGATCCCTGCTTTGCCAAGCAATTTCGCTTTATCCCCATGAATGAAGCAATTTTCATGATTTGAGTTTGGCTTTGTGTATTAGTGAGAAATGTCCTGTATCTCCACCATCAATTATCTTGAACACTATCAGAGGATATCTGAAAATAAATTTAAGAAAAATGTGTACAAACAAATACACACCCGTATAAGATGAGACTGCAGTGTTAGAAAACAAATTACCATTTCCAACCATCTAATTCAGCCTCTTTGCTTGTTTATAAAATGGAAATGGAAACATCTCTTCACATGATGAGGGGCTGTTCTTACTGTGTGCCCGCCTGTGACTTCTGTTTGGATGCTGGTTTGCATCTTTACTTTATATTCTGTCTCATGCAGGTACTAAAATGTTGCTACATCCTGGTTTTGTATGGCCAAAGGTGATTTCCTAATGAACAGTCCTTCCGGAAGGCCAACCTGACTAAGCTGGACATCACGTCTTCAAAGAAGGGAGTCCCTCTGATGCCCCAGGGCTGGGGGAGGGGCACAATGTATGCCTGTCTGTCTGTATATGTTACATGGAGGCTTATTTAAAGTTCCTCTTTCTTGCCGGGCACGGTGGCTTGTGCCTATAAACTTCAGCCTATGAGCGGCCGGGGCTAGGGATCACGGTTTGAGTCCCACCTGGGGCCCGTAGCAAGATCTACTAGATCCAAAAAAATAGCTTGGCATGGTGGCACACACCTGCAATCCCAGCTATCTGGGAAGCTGAGGCTGGGGATTGCTTGAATCTGTGATACCCCAGGCAATGTGAGCCTGTGGTTCTATGGGCAAAAATAGCAAGACCTAGTCTCAAAAATAATAATAATAATAATAATAATAATAATAATAATTTAAAAAATAAAATAAAATTCCTCTTTCAGTCTTTTTGAATTAGTGTTTTGATGTTTTTTAGGTAGATTTCCATAGTGAGAGTGCTGGAGTGAATGGTAGTTCCATTCTCAGTAGTTTGAGGGTCATCCACACAGTTTTTCACAGTGGCTGGACCAGTTTGCACTCCCACCAGTTGTGGAAGAGTGTTCCTTTCTCTCCACATTCACACCAGAACTTGTTGTTGGCCTTTTTTTCTGTAGTAGTCCATTCTTAATGGTGTGAGATGGTATCTTATTGTGGTTTTAATTTGCATTTCCCTGATTGCTAGTGATGTTGAGCATTTTTCATATGCCTATTAGCCATTTGTATTTCTTCTTTTGAGAAGTCTTTTTAACTCTTCACCCCATTTTTTGACTGGGATTTTGTGTTGTTTTTGCTAAGTTATGTGAGTTCTTTGTGGATCTTTGTTATCAGACCCTTGTCACTTGTATGAAGGGCAAAGATTTTTTTCCCCATTCATTGCAGTTTCTTTTGCTTTAGTTATTGTCTCTCTTGCTGTACAGATGTTTATTTCAGCACTATTCACAATTGCCAAACTACAGAAAAAAATGTCCCAAAACTGATGAATTGTTGGAAAAGATGTGGTATATTTACAGAATGGATTATTATACTTCAATCAAAACCAACAAACATGAAGAATATGTGATAATGTACATGGACTTACAGGGACTCTTATATTAGCAGAAATAATTCAGAAAGAAAAAGACAGAAACCAGAGGGTCTCACCTATAGATGGGATATAGGAATAACAAACAAAGAGAGAAGAAAATTCAAAATAAGGTGACAGCGGAGCTGAGGCAGGCTGGAAGGGGAGGGGAGAGGGGAGGGAGAAACTGGGGAAGGGAGGACTACAGGAAGATCAAGATGAAGATTCTCGGGTGATGGGGTGGAAGGAGAACCCCGGGAAAGGCAATGGTGTAATAAATATACATATACACATATGTATACTTATATGCATGAATATGTGAACAATGAAAAGATTAATAGAAACAAAGTTATTGAATGCATAAAAAATTAAATAAAGTTTCTCTTTCAGAGAGGTTCTGGAACCAGGATCATTCCAATCAAGTCCTTCTTTTGTTCTGTGAGAAAAAAATAGCCAACAGCTTTCATGCTTTGTCCTAGATAGTTTATATCTATGAACGCATTAAATCTGCAAAACAACTCGTTAGTACATATGATTCTTATCACTCCTTTGTTAAAGAGAAAATAAGGCACAGAGAGGTTCCTGAGAAATCTTCCCAGGTGAAATGGCAGGTTCTGAGGCAGGATTTGAACTCAAGCAATTTGACTCTAGTGTTCATGGATTTCAAGCCTTCA
Source organism: Uropsilus gracilis (assembly GCA_004024945.1). NCBI lineage: Eukaryota > Metazoa > Chordata > Mammalia > Eulipotyphla > Talpidae > Uropsilus > Uropsilus gracilis. The sequence continues at coordinate 6,340 of PVHY01008187.1, forward strand.
CTGAGCAGACAAGAACATTTTTTAGAGTTACCTATGTAGGGTCGCTTACATACACTCACCCTCAGACACCTGAGAATTCGGGAGGCTATTAAAACACAACCTCAAATGAAAATACTCAATGTCCCACCTTTGACTCCAGATAAAATGGCTGCACAGATCAACTCAAAATAAGTCCCTGTTCCCCAATTCCCATCCATTTCCCCCACTCTTGTTCCCACCAAGGACACCCTGCTGTGCTGGCAGAAATTCTGCAGAGGGAGACCTCACTGAAGGCCTGTGGGTGCTTGTGGGAAACCCAGTTATGGTTATTATTTCCACGTGGCGTATTCTTCAGCCTCCAAACTCTGTTCCCAGAGTTGGTTTGAACTATGTGTTTAAACCAACCACAGCTCTGGGAGGGTTACTATGACAATCTTGTTCCTATTGAGACACCAAACTCAGAGCTCCCGAGTGAAACGAAATCTTGCAAGTCAGTGTCTGGGCAAAAGAATGAGTTGCTATTATCCCCACCATCATTATCACTTATCGCCATTGTGCTTTTTACCACCTCTGTAACTAGTATCCACAGAGCTTGTAGGATCTATCGTCCCAATGACAGCTCAGATCTGTGGCTCCCAAACCTTCCGCAATTTGTCATCCCAGGAAGTCTCCATTCAGACATCAGTGCCCATTGTTGACAGCCAGGAGAGAGGGTGAGTGGGTACATCAGTTTAGTTGCCGGTGTGTTTCTATAGACTCTTTTGCACCAGAGGAACTGCAGTCAAAATTTCGGAGACAAATCTTCCACTCTTCTGGGGGAACATGGTCCCAGATCATCCTGACCATTTCCTGCCTGTTCCTGTGCTTGGAAATTCCAAAGCAGAAGACAAACAACCAAGCTTGGAGACTGAAGGAATCTTTGCAAGGCAACACTATTGCACAGTTGACATCAACGTACCCTTTAAATCTGAAATTCTGCAACTCATAGAGACCCCCGTGAGCCAGGAAAGCCTCCCTCCCTTGTCCTAACCCAGTTGCACAACTTCGTACCTTTTCCTTTTCTCCTCCCCCTGCCCCCCTCCCAGGCCCCACCTCCTCCCAGTCTTGGACCTCATAACTTACTGATGAATTCATGGTGCTAATGTATCTTGTTTTGGGTAGATCAGTATGTTAATCCTTCTGGTGAAAATAAACAAATCAACCCAAAACCTTAACTGAACCAATAAGTTTAAGAAAATGAGTGATCCTGAGAATCATCATTCCTGTTAACTTGCTGACACTGACTTTTCTACACCTTTATTTAAATTTCTCGATCTAAAAGATGAGTTCTTAAAACACACACAGCACTAAATATAGATGTATTCCTTAGAGTGACAGACTGGAAATGACACACAATTTCACTCCAGGGTCTCAAAGAGTGAGCACTTGACTATATTGAACATTATTTCAGTAACCAGCAAGGCACAACTAAGTCAAGTTCCCTCTCTCACTGTCTAGAGCAGGAGAACAACAAGTAAATGGTCTGATGACGTAGGTCTAAAATAAGAATGTGGCAACAATAAGCAGATGTAGGTTTACTGGGACTCTGAAAAAGAACCATCAACGTCACACAGGTAACAATCACAATCACAGTAAGTAACCGCATTGTCCAGCTGTGCTTTCATTGTAGCTCACTTTAACCTTGAAACAACCTTGGGAGCTGGTCAACATTCTATCGGAAAGAGTTCAACTACCTTCCAGAGTTGCTCTTAGGCTCAGAAAGAACATCTCTAAACTCTAAATAGGCGAACACATGAGAAGCATCTCCTACCACAGTTCCCATTACTGATCAGCTCAGAATGAATGGGTGACTCGCCAAGGCCACAGGAGCAGTGCACAAAGCAGGAACTCTGAAGTCTGTCCTCCAACCCATGTCCCTCTGCACCACAGCAGTTATGGCATTTCCGCCACCATCTGCTTTTGCCAAGGAGACCCCAAGACTGTAGGGCTGCACGGAGAGTCGCAGCCGTCCATCTCTGGAGATGCATCTTGCATGTTGTTCTTTTTCTCATTCCTTGAGTGATCAGGAGGGGAAAATGGTTCAATTGTCTGATACTTTCCCAGCCGAACTCTGCTGCTCACATTCCCAGTTTGTGATCCGTGGCATCAACACTGGCAACTGCCCTGAAGAGAACACTAAGGGACTCATTGCATCCGTGGAGAAATTCATTCCCAAACTGGGAAACCTGCAGAGTTCCTCCCCTGCTCGGAAGACATGGCCGATTTACCTCCCCAGCTGCCACCCCATCTCCACAGCTCAGGCTGAAGAGGCCACCTGGGATCTCTTAAGACACCAACTTACCATCTGTTTCGGTTTGGAGGCCAATGAGTCCCTTCCACAGAGCTGTTCCCCTTCTTAGCCCCTTTTCCAAACAACATCAGGCTGAGAGAGAAAACAAAGGAGAGTGATGAGGCGCTAACGAGAGCCCTCTCCTGCAGACCCCAACCCACAGGGTAAAGGTGTTGCATGGCCTGAAGGCATGAGATGAGCCACCCCCACTGGGGACACCACAGGTTCACAGCTGTGGAAACCTTAGAGCTGCCCTTAAAAAGAATTCCAAAAAAATCCAACCTTAATTCCATCCACAATCAGAAATACATTTCACAGTTACAAGCCAGAACACACATATAAATAAATACATGAAATAATTACTACTCATACACATTTTAATCCGACCCATTCTAACTCATCCCAATTCATTTCCACTTCATGATAAATTAACTTCTCGAGATGCTAATGGATTGCAATGTACTATTTTTTCAAAAAGAAAGAAAGAAAGAAAATCTGCTTTGGAAAGCAGCGAAACTGCTCCATCAATTCCCCCCCAACTCCGGGGCAAAAGCCCATCCTTGTCAGCAGGTGGCGCTCTTCCAGACTGTCAAAGTCACTAAAGAAATGAGTTTCTGATCAAATGTTTATGACCATGAAACAGTAACAATAGTGTCCGCCTCCATTGTGAGCATTTCCTATAGACCAGACCCTGTGCTTCTATTCCCAACCTATACACTATTTAATCCCCCAAACAATTCTCCCTAGGGCTCCAGTTGGATTATCAACTCCACTTTACAGATGGGGAAACTGAGACCTCCACCACCAAGGGCTGAACCTCTCAACAAGAACCATCTAATCTACGTGAGCTCAGCTGTTTGCAGTAGGGAGGATATTAGGAAGCAAAGCATGCTTTCCCTCGTAGAGATCTTTTTCGCCTGCACCTAAGTCCTGTAGTTACTGGCCCTTCTTTCTGCACCAGGAAGTTCAGGCCCAGCCTATGGGACAATACGGACCCAACAAGACTTTCTCTGTGACTGTATCTCGGTTCACGGTCTTCACCATCATCAACCTGTTGCCTTTATCATCAGGGTCGAAAGTGCAGCAGTAGCCCCAGGTTCATGGTCTGACTTGGCTGGCATCTCAAGCAAAAAGAGAAGAGTAGAAGGCAACGTGTTTTCTCTCTACCATTCCTGGGTGGGAATATCAAGTTCTCCTGCCAACACCTCATTGGCCAGATTCTGGTCATGGACTCACTTGAGGCAATGGATGCTCTGGTACTGCTATCCCGGAAGGGGGATGATGGTCAAGGCCAGGGGACCATGGCCAAGGGCAAGAGACCATGTTGCTATTGGTAAGGAAGGGTTGTGGCCATTGAGGACACAACTGGGTGTGTCACTGGCAGTTTAGGATCTGGATCTTATTGGCCTTTCCGGCACTGTCTCTTCCCACATCTTTCCAAGGTTGAGCTCCCATTCCAACTTCACTGACCATTTTCTTTTTCGCTCTTCTGGCATGCCATGTCTAACTCTACCCTTCATTCTGATTCTTCCCCTTGCATGGAACATTGCTCGTACCACCCCACCCTCCTCCATGTTGTCATCCTGACTTCATTGCAGGTCTGGGATAACATGTCCTCTCCTTCAGGAAATCATGCCCGAGTCAGTCTGGGTTAGTTACTCCTCTGCCTGCTCTCCGCTTTTCTGAAGTTTGCTGAGTTCAGAGGCCCTTTCAACTGCCACTTTCTAGTGGCTTCCTTCTCTGTAAAGGTATTTGGCAGCAGCTGGATTTTGATAAATATTTATATACTGAATTAGTAAACATCACAGCTATTCATTGAAAGGGCACTATATTTAACATCATCTACGTTGAGTAAGCACTAGAGATTTATCAGCTATTCATCAACTGCACTGCAGAATGTATTCATCCTAAATGGATTCCTTCAGGATTCAGAAGGATATCAAGTTCCAAGTTTAAAGTCACACTGCTTATGAATGGCAGTGAAGGGATTCAAATTCTGGTTTGATTTCAGAGTCTGAAAGTACTTCCACTCTACCACGCGGTTGCCCAGGAAAAAGCATATCTACTCAAGGTCCTTTTCAAGCCTGAGTTTGTGGCCTGACCCACAGTAAGGAAGACAAATGTTTCCTCTAGAAGGCAAGATAGCAAATATTTTCATCTTTGAGGGGTACTTAGTCATCATCAGAATTAATCTACTCTGTCCTTGTAACTTGAAAGCCGCCATAGACATACATAAATGAGTAAGTGTGGTTGTGTCCAGTAAGAGTGCATCACAAAAACAAGTAACATGCCAAATTTGATTCACAAGCTACAGTTTGGGGATACCTAGCACAGAGCAATTAAGTTCCCTTGACATAGCTGTGGAATCTTCATCAATCAACTTGATGGTTTGGATGTGATATCATTACGCTGACTTTCTGCTCCAAAATTCAATTATTAGTTATTGTTCTGAGCCTAGAAAACATCCAGCTATAGCATCATTTTATGAGTAGCAGTAAGAGGGACATGATGTGGACTTGTATTCAATTAAAATATGAACATTAAAAATTAATGTGTCCTCCAGAAATATTAAAAAGAAATACATGAAGAATAAAATGAAGAGCTTAGCCAATATAAACTAAAAGTATACAGAATGGAAAAATTTAGCTATCTATATCACTGTATGAAAATTATTTACCTTAGCATTTGTACCCAAATAACCTAACTTCCCTGAAAATAAAGTCAGTCCTACCATCTCTTAGACACAAGTTCCATAGTTCTTTTAGTCTCTAAATGTTGACTCTCACTGTTAGAAGTTTGTCGTTAGCATATGCAGAGGTAATTGTGAATAAGGTTGCTCATTTTAAGTCCTTAGACATGTAGTGCAGTAAGATATACCTGGTGCAAAACCAACCTGATAGAAAGGAAAGTTTTCACACGTGGTGACTGCCTTTGTGATTGTGAATATCATTAAGTGACTTTATTTTCTACTGGTGTCACAATGTCTTAGCCATCAGAATGGTGGCCCATGATGGGGGCATTACACTCCCTGGGGATATTTGATAGCATCTAGAGAGTTTTTGAGTAATTTCAACTAAAGGTGATCTGATGGTGATGAGTAGGTACCAGGGGTGCTGTTAATCATTCCTCAATGCTCAGAACAGCTCCCAGCCCCCATCTAAAATAGAGTTACCACTATGGTAAGGAGTGCCAAGGGGAGAAACCTTGATTTGAACTTCATAGTTCAAACAGAGCAGGTTGTCCTAAAGGTTTGTAGTTGGAGGAGGGAATAAATGAACGAGGAGAGCACCGTGCACAGGGTAATGATGGTGCATAGAGGTGCTCAGTGGGTAGTTGCTGAATAAATGAACATGAGAGAATAGAACAGTTACTAGGCGGTCCCTTTGCTGATTTTATTGTACTGGATTCAGGTATTACCTTCTGAGTTCTGCTGCATCCACCTCTGCCATTGGGGTGAAATGTTGGGTATTTCCTTCTTGCCTTCCCTCCCATCCCCAGCATCCCGCCACCCAGAGGAGCGTTGCACATCAACATAGAATTTCGTGTCTGTCTCAGCTTATCCACAAATGGCGGGGGAAGTCTTTGAAACGACCCCCGGCAGCAAAATACAGTCCTGCCTGCTCAACGCTGACAGGTCACATGCGTTTTTATGGAGTAGAAATAACATGTGGAGATAATTATGCAGAAGGAGCTGAAGCAGAAAATGCCAGAACAGATGCGCGACTTGTGAGCACACAATCGCCCGCGTGTCCCTGAGCTCCCAGCGGCAGAGGAGACACAGCCCTCCAGGATCCGACAGGAGAGCTGTTTGTTCATGAAAGAGGCTGTGGCTACAGGATGTTTCCTGGTTTTGTTTCTGGTTTTGTTTTAAGCAGTTGCCTTGAAAGAAGAAAGAAAAGCATTGAGGGAATCATCAGTTCTTAAGTCTCCCATTTAGGGGACTCTGCCTTTCCCAGAAAACATTAACCTTGAACATGTCAACCCTCGGAAATCTACAGAATAGGAATCAATACATCCTCCAAAGTTAATGTGGGATTATTTCAGATCTCTGTTTTAACTCTGAGCAGCTGTCATCAAATTCATGACCAAAAAAGAAAAGTCGGAAGCCATTTAACCGCTGCTCCAAAAGGTTTTAATTATATTGATTTGGCTTTCTGACTGCTTCAAATGTCCAAGTTCTCTGGTTAAGAATTGTGTGCAAATTTCTCCTTTACTTGGAAAAATGGCTGTCTGAGAGGGGCACTTTATTTTCTAGGTGAGGGAGCAGAGCTTGATGGAGATTATTGGACTTGACTGAGTGTGGAACGCAGACTCGAAAGGCCTCCTCTCGTATCTAGACTCTGAACCTCAACTCAATGGCACCATTGTTGCCATGGTTGTATTCCACCCAAATAACTATCACTGTGTTTCGGGGTGAGTTTTTTAGTACCTCTGATTCACAGGTTCTTCAACTATAAAGCAGAGCTAACCATAGTAACCATTTGGTCAGGTGATCATGTATGTTAAATACCCAGAGTTTAACTCAGTGTTAGTTACCAAACAGGCAAGAAGTGGTGACCATCATTATGTTGCACCCACTTACAAAAGGTTCTACTCCTTTAAAACTCAAAGAGATGGATGATGTGTCCCAGGTTAATAGTCAGATGATGATCATTCAAGTACTAAACCTCAGTTTCCTACATAATACTTCAGGTGACTTCTGGAGAAGGAAAGATATCCACAACAGAAAGCAACTCTGCCATCCCACCCTGACAGCCGTCACAGAGAAACAAGAAAATTTAAGAGCAACAGGAAAAGGTATTCCTCAGTGCAAACACTACAGATATTTACAAACCTTTTCAGATGACATTCAGCTGGTGACCACGACACTCCTTGTGACTTTTCCATAGGAAGAATTTACTAGAAGTTGATATGAAAGAATAGAACTTGATGAGGGAAAGATCACACTAGAATTCTTTCTTCATTAGAAGAAAATCCTGATGAAATCACTTACCTAAATCGTCCTGCAGAAGAGCAGGAAAGGATCCAAATTCATGGGTTTGCAATTGGATAAATCCAAGTTTTGAACTGAGCAAGTTGTGTGACCCTAAGCTTGTTTCAGCCTCTCTGATTCTCGGTGCACTCAAGTGCAAAATGAGATCAAGTGCCCACTCCATGGTCTTGGCAGGAGGATCAGATGAGATCATAAGCTACTTTGAAAGCATAAAGACAGGTTCTGAAGTTCAACTGGCATGAGTTCAAATACTGAATCTACCATATTTTAGTTCTGTGAGTGAGCAAGGTACTTCATCTTGTAAACCTCATAATCCTCACCTCTAAAATAGCAATGATATTAGTGTCTGCACCATAGAGCTGTTAATGATTAGGTGAGCTTATTTGCATGTAAAGAATTTTGTAAACTGCTTGGCAAAAATGTAAGTGTTCGATAAGTGCTTAACTAATAAGTATGATCAATTATTGTTCCTCATAATTTTTTACTGAGCTGAAAAGGCTTCCTCAAAGTTGATCTGTACATTCATTAACCAAACAACCCCATGCATTCACCAAACAACCACATTTAAAGGACTGCAGCTACTACTGGAAAAGCCAAAACAGCACAGAATTCAGAGAAATATCAAAATAACTCAGAAGTGTCATATAAAGAATTCAGTTAACATTTCTGCAACTCCAGGAAGGAAAATGAGAGACAAAGAATGAAAACATTTAGAAGATGGAACATTTTCAATTTTTGAAAGAGATTTTTCTGCTGATTAGATCCAAAATAACAAAGGAAAATTCATCTAGAAAGGTAGTGAGCTATCATATTATGGGAAATAACACGGTCTCATTGCTATTGCTTCCATATCCTATTAATGGACATACTATTTCCCCAAATGCACCAAGTCATTTCAAGTCTTCTTGACTCCCATATGCTGTTCCCTCTACCTAGAAAGCTCTTCCTTCCCTGTGTACACAAAAGCATCTCATAACCAAGTGCAAAGTCCTTGAACCCCTTCCCCAGAGCCATCTCAGTGTCTGTGATTCTTAAGTTGCACATTTTTAGCAACACTTTTGCATTGTTCTCATTTTTATGACCATGTATCCTCTTTTGGCTGCTCTGAGACCCAGCACTATATTGAGTCTCTGCATTTTGTGTGACTTTTGAGTCTGACCATCTGCACACACAATTTTCCCCCAGTAAGTGTTCAATAATAATCAGCAATTGCTATATCTTGAGAACATCAGAGAAGATATGCTCCAACTCATCGTTGATCACTGATATATGGTATGTGTCAGCTAAGATACACTAGACATAATGCAACCAAAAATCTTAGCTGTTAACCCTGTTTGTTTATTTCTCACTCAACCTTAGCTCTCCTAGGCTGGGTAACTTTATGCTACCCCTACCCCAATCTACACAGCAGCAAGAGAAAGTTGGAAACATCTCAAAGGTTCTATTTCTTACATCATTTGGAAATAATGCACTTGACTTCCACTCACATTTCTGACCAGAACTGCTTCCATAGTTTCACCTACCCTCAAAGGGAACCAGGAAATTCAGTTTTCAGAGGTCTAGAAGGACAGAATAAAAAGCAGAATTTGTTGAATTCAGAAGAATCATCTTTGCCATCGAGTAATTAGGAGTAAGGATAAACTATTTTTAGAGCACTTGTTTGGAACACTTCAAAAATAATGTATTTGTGTCACCTAAACTACATACTGAATTTTATGCACACTGCAATATATTCATATATAAAAATTATGTAGCAATGAGAAGTTATTCCACAGAAAAATCTTATAAAATATTAATGCAAGTCATAAAATAATATATACAGCAGTCTTTGGTTTTGTCAAGGAGCACTACATGTGAACCTTTGCATAAAAAAGACTAGAAGAATAAACACCAATGAGTTCAGGTTGGTTATCTTTCTTCCTTCCACCTTTTATTTTGTATTTTCTATTTTTTACAAGAAAGAAATATTACTTTTGTTATCAGAAATAAAGGAGCTTTTCCTCCTAATTTACCAAACTAATGTACCTGCTGAGCCAAGAAACTATTAAATCACTCAAGAGTGGAATTATCTTTTAGTGCTTTTCCTCTAGATACTCCTGGGGATTTATGAAATCCACCCAAAGGGAGCAGGGCTTTTGCCTTCTCTTAAAATGATAGGTCTAAAAATAATAACCCTGCAGAGTTCAGACTTCACATATGAGAAATGCCAGCCCAAAACTTAAGAGGAAAAAACACTGGGCTGTGAAAATGGTACAAGCACAGTCTGTATACCCAGGTACTGGGTGGGGAAGACTGGAACCCAGCAGACACACAACATTGGGCAGAGCAGCCCCCAAATCCATCCAGGAAGGTGTCAGAAGGTCAGAAACTTGGGCACATTTTTCTACTAGGGAAAAGACTACTGGAGAAGGAGGACGAGAACTAGGAAAGAAGGAAAGAGGCCAGGAAAGGGTGAGAAGAGAGAACAAGTGGCTGTAGATGGGAGGAAGATAGAAGAGGTAGATGAACGAGGATGAGGAAGTGGGAACAGGTGAACAGGTAGGGTTTTTGAAGTCAACGCTACACCTCAATTCAGATCTTGTTCTGCTGCCTCCTACCTTTGACTTGACTTGAGCATCTGACCTTGCTGCTCTTTTCTAAAAATCCATTCACTTGTTTTTAATCCAAATAATACATGAACATCAAAGTGTGGTTGTTTCATGGGGCTAACAACACTACTGCTACCCATTGACTAAGTCCACTCCTTAGGAACCACTTCCGTTCTCTTATTGCTTCTTGGCCATCTATCTCTGTATTCCTAAAAGACAGGGTACATCAAAGTCCTTTAAATCCTTTCATCAATGCATCATCTATTGACTTCTTATGGAAGATAAGAATTTCCCTCTCATAGCACTACCCCTACAATTATCTCCAAACATGGAGATACTTGCTCCCCCATATTCATGTCTCCACTTTTGGTGAAACTAGCTCTCCATTTTACAGTTTAATGCAGTAATAAGCATTCACCGCTGATCCGCACACCATACGGTGACACTTTCACAGTTATTTGACTTTTTGTGTTTACTCATTTTTCGTATGTTTGGTTTTACTTCCTAATGGCTACTTCTTCAGATATAAACACTGACATAAGCATATTCATCTGTCAACAGGTCAAATACAGCAAGCACTCTAGAAGCTTCTTTTGCCCTTACCATCATCTGTAGGAAATTTACCTGGAGAACTGGCTTTCATGACCTGCCACAGTGCCATCATCCCAGGATAGCAGACTGGTGATCTTCTCAGCTACTCTTTGCTTTACTCCATGTCTTTCCTAAAACATAGGCTACACCCTCATTTAGATCAAACACATCTTCTAGTCATATCCCAAGAAAAGGCCATTTCCAGGTAAATTTCTCAGACCATAAATATTAAAAATGTCTTTTTCCACATTCTCCTACTTAATGGGTAGTTCTGCTAGGTAAAAAATCTGAGGTTGGCAATGGTTCTTATGATTCTTGAAAAATGTCATCCCATTGGTATCCCTTCTGGTTATGAGACTAAAGTCTCTGACCCCTCAGTTTTTCTGTGCAAACCACTTTTTTTTTGCTGATTTGTTTAATCTTTGGAGATATTTAGTTTCTTTTTATATTTGCGATCTTTTTCTGGAAATTTTTTGGTCATAATAAATCTCTAAGGACTTAGATTATATCTTCATCTCTAGATCTTTTATTTTCCCTTCTAAAATCTCTGTCATTCAGATTTGGGACTTTCCTAGTCCACTTATTTATACCTTCATTTTCTAACTTCTCGTTTTCCTTTTCGGGATGATACTTTTAGTCTTATTTTGCTTGTGGAGATTTTTATTTCCCATGTCAGATTTTAACCAGGGAAAACACTGTCTTCTGTTTTTCTTCTTTCTCAAAATGCCATTTCTTATTTTGCAGATGCATTCCACATACCTATTTCTGAGAATATTAGTTGTAATTTTTGCTTTTTTTTTTTATTTCCTCCACTCCCTGAAGGGACTGATTCTCCGCAGCCTTCTTTTCTGTTTGTGTCTCTCTGAGTTCAAGCTTCCATTGAAGGCTGGTGGTCCTGAGAGTCCATTCACATGAAGAGTGACTCAAGAGCTAAAAGGTAGCATGAGTGAATGGCAGTCCTCAGCAGGGGGATTGAATGGATTTTGCAACCAGTTCAGTGTGGATTATCCAAATCGGCCCTAAGTCCAATGACCTCTGTCCTTATGAAACCAACTAGAATATAGAAGATCATGTGGAGATGGAACCAAGATCAAAAACATGCCTTTGGGTATGCAGAGATGCCTGGCAGCTTCTAGAGCCCAGAAGAAGGGAGAATTTTACCCTAGAGCCTTTTGTTAATTGCTAAGAGAGGATAAAGCATGATGATAGACAATCACTGGGGTAGGGGGTTCTTAGCAAAAAAAGCTTTGATCTAGTTCCAGGTCTTTGTTTTCATTTCCTTTGCCTACAAACAAGGGTGGCCAACTGGCACCTGGGTTTTGAACCTCCAGCCTTCAGAACCATTAGAGAATGCATTTATATTGGTTTAAGCTACCTCACCTGTGATGGGTTTGCTACAACAACCTTAAAAATCTAAAGCAGGGAAGACCCAGATCTGTAGAAGACAGACTTGGGTGACTAAAATCTTGTACCTGGTTTTAGAAAAGCAGTTTAGCAACCCTGGGCTATAAGCTTCCTATAAAGCATATTTCAAAGGCCTCTGGACCTGTCGTCCGGGGCTTGGCAGAGAGCTCTGGTCCCCTGACCCCACAGATGGGCACAGTCACTCTGAGTCAAAACAGCGAACTATGGTTTCCATCAGTTTGACGTCTGGAAACTTAGCAAAGAGAAATGTCTGCTACCCCTGTGCCTGGGGGAAAGGTCTCTTTGCAGGCAGGAGAAACAGATTAATATAATGTAGCTTTCTCTGAAGTTCTTGGAGAAGGTACAATAAAAGTCCATGGTCTAGCTTTGGAACAAGTAGCCAAATGGACAGTTATATTAGGGAGGAATGTGCTTTTTTTCTCTGGAACAATAGAAAATAAATCCCTTAGCAAGAGCCCCAGGAAAGCTTATTACTTTCATAAAATATTTTTTTCTTTCCTTTTCAATGCTTGGCAAAGATTAAAAACACAAGACAAATTGCACTTCATTGCTTGTTTTTATGTGTGAACCAAAAAAAAAACCAAAAACTCTAAAGATTCAATTTTAAAAATCAGTAATGTTTCTGAAAGAACTGTATAATCTGAAGTTCCTCAGTATAGAACCATAATTTGGGGGGATACACAGAAGACTTGCAGAATTACTAATTAAAGAAATAGATGAAAATGGAATCATATTTCCCTGAAATGTCTCTGAATCATCAAGTCTGGGGGCTGGAAAAGGGACACAAGAGATCATTCTGTCATCTTCCAGCTCAAAAGCTAAACCAGAAAAATCCTGGTCTCTTGTTTCACATAAGCCTCCAAATAAGAAAAGCATTCTTGTTCTCCCTTGACAGTGTGATCCATCCATGAATCATTGAGTCAATACTCATGGAGCATTTATTTAGCACCCAGTTCGATATTAATTGGAAGAATAAGATTTGTTCTTAGCATAAGTTGGACAGGCACAAGAGACTGGCACACTCAGGCTTCAACCTCATAGGCTTTAAAGCTGTGCCCTTGCTTTTCCATCTTTTATCACTTTATGTAACCTTCTTTCCTTTCCTAGTAATGTGGCAATCATTTTTTCTCTACCTGCATACTTGAGAAAAAGGTTACAAGAAACAATGTAGCTTTTTTTGTTTGAGATAACACTATTTACAACCTTGTATAAATCTGAGGATTACACCCCTCATGGAGGTGTTAAGATGCTAACCCCTCCACCAAAGTACCCAGAGCCTTCAACAATAATGCTCGCCCTACTTTGCGCCTCACCCCTACCTTCCTTCTCTGGGAGCCTCAGTTTTAAGTCAGGCTTCTGGGTATGGTTATTGGTATGGTTTTGTCTCTTCTTTTGATTTGATTCTGTACATTACACATGTAAGGGAAGTCATCTGGTATTGATCTTTGTTTTCTCTATGTATTCCACTTAGCATCAACCCCTCCAGTTCCTTGGACATCAGACATCCTGGACCAGGATTTAGAGCCTAACTTTGCTCTTTGATTATCTCTGTGACTTAGTCAAGTCTCTTTAGCACGTCTTAACTCAGCTCCCTCTCTGGAAAATGAATGAGCAAAATATCATGAAAGGATGTCGCGAAAGTCAGAGCTAATTTACATTATATGATAGGCACATGTCTACGAAATGAGTTGTTTTTGTTGAAGGCACATTAACTAAAATTCAGTGTCAGTTTTAGAATTCCTTTCTCCACCTGATACTTCTGTTGTACCTGCATGAAATGGGTGTATCGAACTGTTCCAACTTGATTAGTTAGAAGCATGAAAGAGTTTTCTTTTCTCCCATCACTGCCACTTCTCACCCCTCCCATCCTTACAACCAGTGATGACTCTAATGCTTCGTGCTGTGGCATCCTCTTACCTAACAGCCAAAGTATAGAACTGGATGGTGGAGTCCACAAGATGGTGGTGGGAGTTGCAAGGATGACGGCCAATGTGGCAGATCCAGTTGAGCTACCTCTTGATGAGCTTGAGAGAGATATCTGGCCCGCATTTCTTTGGCTCCTTGGTACAATTTGTTCCACTCATTTTTCTTTGTCCTTAGATTTGGCTCTTACTCACCAATCCACTCAGCATCCTATGATCACTCTTAATATCCTCAAGAGATGAAACATATGTTGGAAGTCTTAAACATTATGGCAATATCCATATTCTGCTTTGGAAACAGAAGTGGGATGGGCATGAATAGGAGCTCATTTACAGATTCCTACATCTGACACTCCTGTTTTCTTTACAAGACCAGAATATAAAGCAGTTTTCTTTTTTCCCAATACATTCAGTGCTAACATATATTTGACTCCAAGTCCACCAAAGACCTTTTGACTTTTTCCCATGGTCTACTCTGTCTTTGGTCAGGTTCAACAAATTTGAGTTGATAAGCTAAAAAGTGGGTGGAGGGTCTGAACAGACAGAGCTCCAAAGACATACTAATGACCAACAGACACATGAAAATAAGCTCATTATATCTTATATTATAGATAGGCAAATCAAAATACCTCACCTCATACCTGTGAGAATGGGCGACAAAAGCCTACGAATGCTAGAGGAGATGTGAGAAGGACACTCCTACACTCTGTTGGTGGGAATGCAAATTGATGTAGCCATTATGGAAAGCATTATAGAGGTTCCTGAAAAAATTAAAAGTGTAGTTCCAGTTGATACAGTTTTCACACTTGGGAAAGTCACCTGAGAAACATGAAAACACTAATTTGAAGAAATATATGCATCCTCCTGTTTGATACAGTATTCATTCCAATAACCAATAGCTGCAAACAACCTAAGGCCTAATGACAGATGAAGGAATAAGCATGTGGTTTCTATAAATATCAGGACTTGTCAACTATTAAAAAGAAAAAAGCAAAGACAAACACCATAAATGCCATTCATATGTGCTCATTAGAGAAGACACTTAGATGAAATAAATAAAATAAAAATAATTTTTGTTCCACAGCATCAATCCAGAAAAGAAGGAGATGGGAGGACAAAGGAGATGATGATATGGAAAGAAACTGGACATGTAGTAGTGACAGTTACATGGTTTATACATGTTGATTCTCAGCAATGCATACCAGAAAACCTATAGAATGGTATACTGCAAAGTTATCTCAATAAAAGAATAACAATAAAAACAAGAACAAAATTTGACTGAGAAACCATTGCTTGGTACTTCTTATTATCAGTCAATAGATGCCATTCTTTTGACATATGATACAATATGTTGACTACATCACTTCATAATTAGCCTGAAAAGTTGTCATTATTATTGTTATAATAATGTGATAAGAAAATAGAGACTGAGAAACTGAAAAGAAATGGCAAGCATATACTGTGAAGTAATGTGTATATTGTGACTCCATCTTGGATGCCCCTTCAATGCCATGAGGTCATTGTCTATGCTTCCAGATTATTCTCAAGGGGCTCCTACATGAAACAACAGCATCGACAACTGCCTTTGTACAATTTTGTGAGTAAGACAGCAACTCCACCCACCCACTCAGCTACAAAAACTGTGTGACAGCTCTGAGGCAGTTTCTTCATTAAAAACAGAGTAATGCCTGTTTTGAGAGCTGTAAATATTAAATAAAGTGCCATTACAGAAAGCGTTGTATAAACAGGATAGTAGCTACAGGCTTTAGCCATCATTTTTACCTCTTGTTTCCTCCTGCTTTCCCTGCCTTCCCCTCCCTCTCCCCAACCCTGTGCTGTTCTCTTGAAGAGCACGCAGTTCTCTCAGCCTGCAGGGCTTGTCTGTCTGTTCTGATGCAACTGTGAGCTCCCTGAGGACAGACCCCTCATTTTCTTTTTTTCTGCCCTTCCTGGCTCCCAGAAAAACACCGTGTGCAATGTAGTCTTAGAATCAATGGGTGACACATTAAATGCAGCTTACATTTTTCATGTATGCTCTCAGGAAGATCAATTGCACAGCCTTCTTGTACAGACAGTTCAACAGTACCTATTAACATTGAATGCGCTCATATCCAGCAATTCAACAATTTAGCACTGATGTGTGTACGCAACAGAAACACCTACATGTAGCGACAAAGAACTACACTCTGGCAGTGCCATTTAAAATAGTCAAAACTAAACGTGAATCAAGTGCCCACATACAGCTAATTGGACAAAGAGTAGGACGTTGATGTGATGGGAAGTTCTACTGCAGTGGGAATACATGAACGATGACACGTGGCAATGGTTTGGTCCATCTCCCAGAAGAACGTCCCCCAAAAGAAACCGGCTATAGAGAACACACCCTGGACAACACCTCTCCTAGAAAGTTCAGCAACAGGCAAAAGCAGCCCATGATGTCAGAAGTCAGGACTGTGGGGAAAAATAACTAAAGGGTTACAAAAAAGAGCTGTGGGGGGCTGTTTACATTGTTTCTTCATCTAGAGACTGTTTACATGGGTTTATTCAGCTTGTGAAAAGTCATCAAGTTTTATACTTTTCTACATCAACAGAAAGATTTAAGAAGTGAATAGACAGAAAAGCAAATGGATGGCATGATAACAAAAACAAATGGGACATAATCAAGTAAGGCTTTTTTTTGGGGGGGGGGATATCATTGGTTTACACACTATGCATGATTATAGGCACAAGATCACATCCTACAGGTATAGGCTGCCACTCTATACCCACCACCATGGAACCCATAGTTCATTAGCCCTCTTCCCATTTTGCTCTCCAGTTCCCCTTCAAGCTGGTAACCTCACTCTTCAGTCGGATTTCTGGTGTATATTTTGGTGTTTTGTTCCTCTATCTTTCACATATAAGAGGAAACATCTGATCTTTCTTTGATCTTTCTTTCATGTAACATTTTCTCCTCCAATTTCATCCATGTTGATAGTCATTTGTCCTTATGCCTTTGGTCTGTCCCACAAAAGGAGCTCAAGGAAGGAGAAATAGCCCATCAGACAAGAGAGACAGATCTGAATCAGCAGCTGCCATCTGCAGAGTTAATGAATTTCTTAGGCAGCCATGTAACATGATCATGGTAGTCAAATGACCAAGAGGTCTCAGGCAATCCTACATCCTGGTGTAAGTTTCTTTATTTTGTCTTCCCCTAACCATCTTCCTGTTTTCTTTCTTAGACTGAAAATTGTGGTCAAAGACCAAATTGTTAGACCTGGGGGAAAATGATGATGATAGTCAGTTTGTGGCAGCTTTTGCATATTCATGTGCCATATCTGTGTGCTCATTATAAAGACTCATGTTTCCTCCTAACTCTCAAAAATGTTATCTCTTGCCTCGGATCAAATTTCTAAAGATTATTCAGGCTCTGCCTTCTTCAATGGACCCCTTCAGGAAATTCTAGGGACTCTAGATGCATCCTGTTATAGTACTTTGCCCATAACTGGAATAAGCCCTGTTAAGATTATCATTTAGTTGCCTGCCATGTATCTTTCTGTCCCAGCAATGGTCTCCATCACTCATGGGTGGAGAGTGATTATTACAGTACATGATTAGCTAGCATAAACACTAGGAATTCCAGAATATCTGTTCAATTGCCTTCCTCATTGAAGTGAAATTCTCATCAAGAAAAATCAAAAGGTCCAAAAATCAAAGGTCAGAATACACAGTGTGTTTCAATTTTTCTGTCAAAGAAAGAAAACAGACCAGCTGGATGATATTGATCCTGCACGAAGCCCTGCTGTTTCTCACCCAAACTCAGGGCTCTTATGACTGCTTAAAATTGATTTCTGGCGAGATAGTTTGTTTGTTTGTTTCATGGCAAGATGCTTACATTGATGGATCTTTAATTCGCTCCCCATCCTCCCTCTTATTTCATGAGAATGGACTTTCAATTGCTCCTTTCATTCACCTTGACCACCTCCCCCAGTCTTCATGAATCAGTTATCATTAGTACTAGCCACTGGCACATCTTTTGCTGTGGACTTGCTGATTAAAATGCATCTTCCTTACAATGGGATCAGGATTCCCCTGCCAGGATAGGGTTAAAGCTGGTTCTTCAGACATGAATGAAACAGTTTATTTCTGCTTCAAAAACTCTTAGGAGATGCCCATTGGACTCAAATCGCTCCCAACACCCTGGGGCACACTGAAGCTGCTTGCAAACAACACCCCAACTGACCAGGTGGGTCCACTATGTCTCTCCTCTCCCAAACCCTGCTCTTATGTGTGTTCTTGTCACTGGACATGAAGCACCATGCAGCTGTCTCCTGACTCCCATAGTTCTATGAACACCATTAAAGACTGGTGTTACATAATAACAACTATAAAGAGAGATGGAGCTGCTCAACCAGCCCCCAGCGGGGGATGAGTCTCTTCAGTGCTGGGGACAGATGCAAAGTGGGAACATTCCCCCCAGGGCACCGCTCCATCACAGCAACCCCACAGCAGTGCTGAGAGACTTGAGACCTTATGGTGCCAATACTGAAACATTTTGGGCTTTATCCTCAACCCTCTCTTCCTTGGACCAGGCAAGCATTGGGTGGTGGGACTCAGAAGCTGAGTGGCTGATATGGTCACTCTTCAGAGGGTCCCTCCACTCCTGCAAGTCTGGTGTATTCCAGACAAATCCTGTGTCTGAACTCTGCTTCAGAGTGATGTCTTCCCTAAGACGTTCCTGATCTGTCTTGACAACAGAAGGCTCTTGAGGATGTTTGTCAGCCTGTGGACATACCCAGATGAATTTGCATCATGGGGAGCCAAGAGTCTGGGATCAAGCTAACACCCCTGGACAGTGAGTGATAGAGAACTGGTTGTGTCTTCCGGTTCTCTCATCCTACATATTACCCTGTTCATAGACTGTAGATGGCACTGAAAGTTTTCTATTTCTATGATTTGTGTTACATCAACTCAGTTAAGTTCAATAAGAACTCACTGAGCACTTTTAAAATTGAGCACCAAAGTCTGCAGAGATAAATAAGCAGGAACCCTATGTTGCAGGGATTCCTAGCCTAATGCAACAACATAAATAGATATTTGTCATGACGACTGATGATTTTTACGACGCGGTTAAATGCAAATGCCATGAAAACCTGGAGAAAAGCTTTGTTACCTGGAGTCACAGGAGGTTTCCTGACAGGAAGACAACAGCTCAACATGCATAAAAGCAAATAGGCACCACCTGCATCAGTATGGAGACTGCTGAGGTGGGGCAATATGTGAGCATTGTGCTGGTGGTGGTGTCACCTATGGTGAACTTGGGGAAATGCCAAGGAATCGGATATTCTGAATCGCAGGTGAAGGGCTAGGGAAGACTAGTTAGTGTGTTGGTGTATTCATCTGTGACTGCTAAGACTGTCGCTCAGTTCCAGACCATTTGCCTCAGGATTTGCGCCTCCTCAATGGGGTCTGCCAAAAGAGAAGCTAACAGTGCTGACCAACTGTCATTTCAACAAAAGAAGAGGCATTTCTTTCAACTAGGGAAACCTCATTGCAGGGGAAAGTTGAACATTTAGCAGAGTGTCTGCAGCCGTTCCTACTGTCACCGGTGATCCACCCACTAGATCCTTGAAGTCCTGCAGGTCATCAAGGGGTCAGTATGTCTGGAGAGACAGAGAGAGGGAGAAAGAAAGAGAGAAAGAGCCAGAGAAGGCACTAGCTCAGAGCTGGTACATGCTAGTGAGGTGACATGACAATGTCCCATCTTTGACCCAAGTGACAGCAATAACTTTCATGTTAGTCAGTGTTTGTATGTATTGATAATTAGAAGGCTATCAGAGCAGAGGGATCACTTATTAATTTCTTTATCCAGACATCTGGTATAATGTCCTTCAAATGATACAATTCAAAGAAGTGATCCTATGCAATATTGCATTGTAACAAAAGGCAGGCGAGCACCTCCTGCAGTAACTACTTTTGCTTGTTCACCTCATAGTAGATGGAGCTGTGTCCACCCAGGGAGTTATGCTGCTGCTTTCACCATCCGGTAAAGGTCCCTGTTCAACAGTTGTTCTTTGAAATTTCCCCGAGAGAGAATGAGGCTACAGAGGACTTGGATGGGGTTGATGGTTCACTCATCCTCGAATACAAAAAATCAGTCACATGATCTCATTCCCAAGGGAAGCTTGGAATAAGGTCTCCCTCTGTGCCTCAGAAGAAATGGAAACATTGAAGGCTGAAGACTTGGTATCATTTCAAACACCTTAAGGAAGAAGGAAAAGCCAAGAAAGAGAATTGCCTCTTAGAGAAGTTCACTGACAAAAGGGAACAAGGAGAAAGCATGAGTTATGTCTCGTTATGTCTTATATGGATCAAGCTGGGATGGACATACCATTCTTGGCATGGAGAATTGTGGGTGACAACTTTCATACTTTCATGTAAGAGTATATATGTGGACAAACTAAAATTTAAAGAAGGTTTACCAGCTAATAGAGAGTACACTGTGGCACTTTCTAGGTTTAGAGAGTCTGTATATTTTACTAACAAATACTGTACCCTGATACATGCTTTTGATATTCTCCCTTTTGTGTATATACTTTTTAGACCTCTGGCAAATTTTTTTCCCACATGGCAAGATGTCACATTCAGAAGAACACTTGGTAACTCCCATATCCAATGGCCATTTCTCATTGGACATGGTTTCAGTAGAATCAAATTAAACTGGGGAAAAAGAAGTACCATTTTACCATCCAGGAGCAAATATCTGCCTAACAACAGAGCCTGTGTAACATTTACACATACATTTAAAATATTAGCACCCTGGGGGAAATGAGAGAAAACAAAGGAGGTCATTTTGGTTTGTTACATTGGATTCTTACAGAGTTTCACAGACTTCGGAGCTAATTCTACATTTGTTATGTTTACTGTTCCACCAGCTAGCCATATTTTATGGAGATATCTTTTCTCTAAGACTCATTAAAAAAACCACAAAACATCTTCTTACAAAGCAGTGGCTATTATATAAGAATAAAACAAGCAAATAGTTTGTGAAAAGGCATTCTGTCTCAAGAAACACATGCTGGCCATTCTGATTTGGGACTAGTGTTAAAACTCATCTCACAATCATCATTTTGTATAGGAATTTTGAGTTCCCACATCCTCTTCTTTCCTCTGTCTTCCATCTTTTGATAATTATAATTGTATTATTTTGATAAAAAAAGATAAGGCACATCATTTTCTTATAGAGTTTGCATAGGGATCAAATGAGATAACATACATAGCACTATTTTCGAAGCAGTAAAATGTTTCAGCTGTCATGTCATGTGGTAATGTGCGAGAGGAAGATGTCCTCTCCCCACTACCCTGTGCTGTTCCTCCTTAACGAGCATATCTCCCTGGACTGTGATTATCTTTCAGAGTCCTGACTCTATGACAGAACTGTGTTTGTGGTTGCTTGGGTGAAGGGTACTGTGATAACACAGTGGACATGCATGAAAGATGAGCATCCATACCAACCCATACCTCCTTTGAAGATAGAAGGGCATTTTTTCTTTTGTTATTTTTTAATTGATTGCATATATATACATACATATATATACACATATACATATATATGCATATTCTTCCATCACACGTGTACCTTCTTTATCTCTTGTGTCCTCTCCCTATTTTACCCCCTACCCCTCACTTGCTCTATGCTTCAGATCTGTTGGCAGTTTTAAATTTTTCTTGTCTGCTTGTTTGTTTTCCCTATTTGCCTCATATAAGTGAGACCACCCAGGATTTCTCTTGTTTTCTGGCTTATTTCCACTAACATGATGACTTCTAGCTCCATCCATGTTGCTGCAAAAGACATAAGTTTGTCTTCTTTGATGAATAATATTCCATTGCGTAAAGAACTCACAAAACTTAACAAAAATAAAACAAAAAGTCCAGTCAAAAAGTGGGCAGAATATCTAAGAATACACTTCTCCAAGGTGGAAATACAAATGACCACTAGGCATATGAAAACATCAATAATAATCAGGGAAATGCAAATCAAAACCACACTGAGATACCATCTCACATGAGTAAGAATGGTTCATATTAAGAAAAAACAAGCAACAACAAGTACTGGCAAGGATGTGGAGAGAAAGGAACACTGCTAGTGGGAGTGCAAACTGGTCCAGGCACTATGAAGGTTATATGGGGGACCCTCAAGCTACTGAACATGGAACTCCCACTCAACCCAGCAATACCACTGCTGAGACTCTACCCAAAGGACACCAAAACATTAATTTAAAAACTGATGAATGGCTAAAAAGGGGGCATTTTCAACATCTTCCATCTTAGTGAATATCTCTCATTCCACCTTCTACCCTACACCTATCAGCTGACAAGGAAATTTGCATTTCTTCCCCAGCTCCACAAGCTCTGAAGCTGCATCTGATCTGGTCTATCCATTTACCTTGGAAGCCCCTGGAGGTGGTGATGTGTCCACCTGGCCACAGCCTGTGAATCATCCTTGTGAATGAGGACTCCAGATGACTCATCCCTCTGCCAATTGAATGACCAAGCCACCCACCCCTCCACTGGACATGGGGGAGTAGAGAAGTGTCTGTACAGTGCCTGATATAAGTTCTTGATTGGTTTTGAAAAATGACAATGGGCACAATGAGATGATTGTTGCTTTGATCCCCAAGTTCCAGGTGGTTTGTTCCACAGTAGGAGGAACCAGGTGATCCGTGCCCCTCCAAAGTCACAGAAAGAGCCGCGTGGTCAGGAAATACATCTGTGGCCATCTGAGTCAGCATGGGCAGAGCAGACAGAAGATGAAACCAATTCAGAGACCAAGAGTCTGCCAGGAACACATTATCGAAGGCAGGAGCCACAGAGCCCAGGTCTCCAGAAATTAGCAAAAATGTAGGGGAAGCAGAGAACAGCCATAGATTGTAAGGGCTTGAGGCAGCAGGCTGGTGACCTCAAGCTGACTCCGCAGGAAAGTCCAAGACCTCTGGGATGTCAGGAGGTCACCCCAATAATCCAGAATTCTTTTTCCAATGGTATGTATCTTAAATCTCAGCTAACAATCTGGAGTCATTTCCCTACTTGTTTCTCTCCCTCATCCCCAGTCTGGGACAGCAAAACAGAAGAGTAGAAACAGCCAAGTGAACAACTATGGCCCAGGACAGAACTGTTTTGTTATTGTTGATGTTGTTTGGAATTTTTAAAACAGAGAAAGTAGGTGCTGTAATCACCCAAGATTTCACTGAGGTTTAGGTCTCCAGGATAATCTCCAGCACCTCCACTTCCCGTCTGTGAATTCCTGGGCAATCTATCTTTTCTGAATTTCCACTTCCCTGTCTGTCAGTGGGAAGTCCAGTGGCAGCTATCATAGGAACAGTTTTGAGGAGTATATGAATTCACACCTGTAAAGCACATTAATCAATGCCCAGAAGTTCCTCAACAAACACTAGCTATTCACCCAATCAGTGATCACCTTCTGCTAAACATGCTTCTGAATAATTCCCCCATTTTATTGAAGTCTGATTCACAAATAAAATGTCTGTGCACTTAGGGTGTACAATGTGATGATCTAATATACCTACAGCAAGTGAAACAATTAGCACAGTCAAGTTTATTAATAGACTCATCACCTAGTTTTCAGTTAAATAAGTTCTGGAGTCTACTGTACAGCCTGGTGACTGCAGCTAACATTTATTTCCAAATAACTCAGCCTACTTGACACAGGATAGTGATGCAGTTGAAAATTGAATTGGTGTCAAAACACCCTGGTGGGTAGAGTCTAAAAGACCCCATAAGAAGAAATGAGAAGTGCCCAAAGGCAGATAAAAGGAGCAAAGATAGGAAAGAAAGAGAAAGAAGGAGAGAGACAAGAATGCGGACTAAGAGAACAAGTCCACGTGGCCTGACCAGGGGAAACCCCCTGGAAGAGACAGTTGGTGGTAACAAGGAGCCATGGTGGCCAGCAGAAGAGTAGCCGGTGTGGAGAGTGTGGTACCGCAGCAAGGTGGCCTAGTGAGCTGGTACCTGGAGATGGTCAGGGATTTGAAAACTGCTTTGAGCATCAGCAATTGTGGAAAAAGTATGATGAGCCTTGGAGAAGCGGAACAGCTTGGAACACAGCAGAAGAAGCGAAGAGAAGACACTGGAGAAAGACTGGACTTTGCAAAGTGCCTGCCTTAGGTGTGGAGAGGCAAAGGTCACCATCTTGGACATGTGTCTTTGGGATCTTTGGGACTGAGAATGGTGACTGGGGTAAGATAACTGCCACTTGTGGGCCGGGCACAGTGGCTCATGCCTGTAAACTTCAGCCTATGAAGCGGCCGGGGCTAGGGATCGCGGTTCGAGTCCCACCTGGGGCCCGTAGCGAGACCTAGTTCCAAAAAAAAACAGCTGGGTGTGGTGGCATGCGTCTGTAATCCCACCTACCTGGGAAGCTGAAGCTGGGGATTGCTTGAGTCCATGGTACCCCAGGCAACAAGAGCCTGCGGTTCCACGGGCAAAAATAGTGAGACCTAGTCTCAAAAAACAAAACAAACAAAAAAAAAAACTGCCACTTGTGGCTTTAAGGACATTTCATTTTCCTGGTTAATTCCCCTTATTAATAAAACCCTACTGTTTAACTGCATTTGAGTGGCAACTAACTGCTCCACCAGGCGGTGTGGACCTGTGGTTTTTTGGTTAAAGGTCCTGCCCCTTTCTACCCAATTTCACACTAATTTTCTGAGATCCAAACTCACAAACTGGCAGCCCACGGCTGAGGTCGGTCCTGGGAGTATTCCTTCTGTCCTGGTAGGATGGTGATGAAGGGCTGGCAGGTATCTGTCCTACCCTCAGGCAGCT
Source organism: Uropsilus gracilis (assembly GCA_004024945.1). Classification (NCBI taxonomy): domain Eukaryota; kingdom Metazoa; phylum Chordata; class Mammalia; order Eulipotyphla; family Talpidae; genus Uropsilus; species Uropsilus gracilis. The sequence continues at coordinate 30,991 of PVHY01008187.1, forward strand.
TCCCCCGCCACACCCCAGGTATTTGGGGTGCCTCCTTCCTGCTCCAAACTTGCTCATACATCACCCTGAGAGTAAGTTCCAGACCACACTCTCCAGGCCGGGCCGTGCTGAGGTACCATCAGGTTATCTTTAGCCAAAAAGCTCTGTGACTGCCAGGAGCAGGAGATGCTGGTGTACGACACACACTCCTCCTGTAACAAGACCGCACCGCACCTTGCCATGGGCGAAGAGAGTAGATCTTAGTGTTCTCTCTGCAGAAGAAGCATCCTGGTCATCAATAAACTGCACCCCTTCCATCCCCCCCACCCCTCCTATTTCCTTGCCTTGCTAAAGCCTTCAGCATTGTGTGTTTGTAGAAGAGAGAGTTCACCACCATCTTCTAAGCAGTCACCAACACCCTCGCCACCCAGGCCTTCCAGCGCTACCCAGGCCTTCTGGGCTCCCGGACCCAGCACCCTGCTTTCTCTCCCTCCTGGCTGGCACCCGCAGCCTTTTCCACTCTGACAATGTGACTTTTCCCCAATTGTTTGTTTCCTCTGCCCAGAAGCCCTTTGCCTGTTCTCCCTCCACTCTTCATTGTCATCCAGGAGGAACCTTCTCGACCAGGGGTGCTGAAATCCTGATCAGAAGCCCCTGACAGAAACCTCGTTCTCAGGATGTGTTTCTGCTTCATTCTGAAGTAGAAGATGAAGGGGAGAGATAGAAAAGCCCTATGAGGGGAAATGCTTGGTTTTCATCTATTTATTTAAGATGAGTCTTAATCATCTCTGTAACATGTAGTTGGTATAAAGAGTTTAAACAACGCCCCACACTTCTTCGAAGTAGCTCATTTTCATGGTATCTTATGTTGCCTTCTGGAAATTATTTCTGTGTGTATTTATATTTATATTTTTCTGTGGGAGTTTGTATCCATCCCCAAATGGGATGACAACTATTGTATTATTCCTCTCTCTTTCTCTCTCTCTCTCCCTCCCTCCCTCCCTCCCTCCCTCCCTCCCTGAATCCCAGCTCTGCTTCTTGTTGGCTATATGACTCTTGGGAAGCTACAGAACTCTCTGTGCCTCAGCTCCTTTGAGGAATATGGAGTGTAGGGCCGGTGTATGCACTTCCTCAGGCTACCAAGGCGAGTTAACACAAACTTTGCAGCTCAAATCAACAGAAATTGCTTTTCTTACAATTCTGAAGGCCAAAGTCTAAAATCAGGCTGTGAGCCTAATTGGTTCCACCAGAAGATTCTGAGGTGGAACCTGTTCTCTGTTCTCCCTAGTGGTGCTGGTCACCAATCCCTGCATTTGGGGGGTGATTGCTCATTTATGTGACTTCCGGGTTCCTAAAAAACAGTTTAAGTGAATCATTTCCTACTTACTGTGGGATGACCCAAGTCTCATCATGTCTCTCTCCCAGCACATAGCGATGGAGACAATGCCCCCCACCCCCATCTGATCAACTGTCTTCATTCCTCTTTGTCTCTGGAGGGGAAGGGAAAGGGAAAAACCAGGAAAGCAGTTAGGCACAATGAATGGCACTTAGAAGGAAATGCTTGGTTTGCACCTGTGTTGCTATTCCAATTTAAGGTACATTTTGTTTTTCCTGCCCTAAACTTCCTTGACACTGTCCAGATCTTACACACAAACACACACACGCGCGCGCGTGCACACACACACACACACACACACACCACCCATCCAAGTTTCACACTCTTGCTTGCTGACATGCAATGGACTTACTGTTGTCACACACTCTCTCCTCATCCCACCAAACCATAAGCCCTCAGGACTTCATTTTCTGCTCCCTACGCTCTGTCTGAAACAGTGGCCACAAATAGTAGGTTCTCAACAGATGCTTGATGGATGGAGCAATAGACAGTGGGTGACTGAATGGTGAGAACAGCTGCTAAGCCTGTGAGTGTTGCTGCCTACGAACGCACAACCTGGAGGCAGGAGTTAAACGTTCTGATCGCTGGACGAGTGAGCGGTGGATGGCAGAGGAACAGAGGGAGAATTCGCTGCACGTGAAGAAACGGAGGCTTTCCTGTTTCTAACGTCAACCACAGTCTTAAGTCAGACTCAAGTGGCTCTGGACCTCTGTGTTCACCTCCGTCCAAAGGGCACAGCCGCGTTTGAGAAGAAAAGCAGGGAGGGTTCCTCTGCCACCCCACATACATCTCAGCAACGCACCTGAGCGGGGGCTCCTCTCACTCCTCAGGCAGCACCTGCTCTTTCTCGCCTTCTCTGCCCCTTCCGTGTGTTGTGTCACAGGGGAAACTGAGACTGGGTCCCATCTTGGGACCCAGAGCGAGGACATAGCTGAGCTGAGGACCGTCCCAGTGGCAGTGGCCAAGTGTCTGCCTGGACGCTAGTGTGTGCGACCAATGACTTGTTCCTTCCCTGTTCCCACAGAGTTTGCATTTCTCTGTGGGGTTCCCGATGCCCCCAGCGCCCTCCTTCAGAGGCAACCTGGACGCGCTCTTTCCTCCATCCTGGCTGCTGGGGTCACTGCCCTCTGCAAAGCTGGAGGCCTTCAAGGCCCTTCTTGGTCTTAGTGGCCTCTCTTTCCGCTGTGCAAGGTCTGGTCCACGCTGAAGTTCTCAACATCCTCTCACTCTCCTTTCATCCCCATCCCTCCCGCCTCCCTGAAAGCAGCAAGTGAGCGCCTCTATCACATATCCTCAGCCAGGAGCCAAGGGCGTGGATGAGGCCCGAGAGTGGACGAGGGAGAAGAGGATCGGAAATCTAAGCAGGGTTCCCGTGGGTGATGACCGGGGTTTGGGGGCAGGAGTGAGTCTGGTGCATCACGGCTACTAGAAGGTCTTTTGTATTATTGAGATGACCCTGGAGGTGATTTGAGGTATAGGATCGCACCCCAGGAGGGCTTTCTTTTTGCAAGATTAAGAAAAGTCACCGAAAATAAAGATGGTAACAGGAGAGATAAGAGGTGAGTGGGAAATGCAGCTCCAACCTTCGTGAAATCCAAAAGGCACCCGTTTGGAATCAGTCGAATGTTCCTTTCTTTTTTCCATTTTATTTATTTTTTACTAATTATTCATTTTATTTGACATTGTTATTTACCCCGGGGGGTTCTCCCTCCTCCTTATCACCCATGAACTACCATCTTGATCTTTTGTGCCCTTCCCACGCCCGATTCCCACCACCCTTGCTCTGGGCTTCAATTCTTCTGAAAGTTACTTTAAAATGTTTCTTGTTTTGTGTTTTCCCCTGATCCCTCAGCTAAGTGAGGCCATCTAGTATTTCAGTATTTCTCTTTTTCTTTCTGGCTTATTTCTGCTTAATTCCTTCTTCCATTTGTTTGTTTGTTTGTTTGTTTGTTTGTTTGTTTGTTTGTTTGTTTGTTTGAACAGAGAAAATAGGCCCCCAAAAGTTCACTGAGGTTTAGGTTACAGTGGGAGGATGGGCCGCCAGGCAAGGCCTACCTTCACCAGGGGCACCCGGGAAGGAAGCCGCTGACTTTCCCGCATCCCCGGAGAAACAGAGCACCCTGCATCCCCCAGCACGCAGGTCTGGACCCAGCCCTGGGCAGCCAGGGGCAGCTGCCGTGATGGCACCGGCGCGGAAGGGGAACAGTGCCACCCAACGTCTCGTACCTGCACTGCCCTCTGGGTCGGGGTTTTCTGTGATGGCTCAGATTTTGCTGCGACAAAGACTTTGAGGCTCAGCTAAAGCACGTTTGGGGGGCTGCAGTGCACGCCCTTGGCTCGTGGCTGAGGGTATGTGATAGAGGCTCTCACTTGCTGCTTTCAGGGAGGCGGGAGGGATGGGGATGAAAGGAGAGTGAGAGGATGTTGAGAGCTTCAGCGTGGACCAGGCCTTGTACAGCGGAAAGAGAGGCCGCTAAGACCAAGAAGGGCCTTGAAGGCCTCCAGCTTTGCAGAGGGCAGTGACCCCAGCAGCCAGGATGGAGGAAAGAGCGCGTCCAGGTTGCCTCTGAAGGAGGGTGCTGGGGGCATCGGGAACCCCACAGAGAAATGCAAACTCTGTGGGAACAAGGAAGGAACGATTCATTGGCCACACACACTAGCGTCCAGGCAGACACTTGGCCACTGCCACTGGGACAGTCCTCAGCTCTGCTATGTCCTCGCTCTGGGTCCCAAGATGAGACCCAGCCTCAGTTTCCCTTGTGACAATGGGAGTGGCCGTAGCCTGCCAGCCTGCGGTGCCCAGCACCTGCCCACGTTCACCGCGCTGGTGTCCTGTGATGGCAGAGACCTCAGGGAAGGCTTCACAGCCAGCCCCACAGACACAGGGCCGCACCTTATGCTCGAAAGCTCTTGGCCTCCTTACCCCAGGAGCCTGCTCCGAGCTGACCCTGCCTGCAGCAGGGAGGACCTGGCACGGCCTCCCCACCCAGCCACACACAGGCCTTGGCCAGAGGTCAGCGGGTAGCAGCCAGCTTCACAAGGCCCAGCCGCTGCTTTTCTGCCTCTCGTGGACTCGGAATAACATGGCTACTAGGGACGAGGCTTATTCCATCCCAAAGATGCCACCTTTCCAGGAGCCGGTTTTCCTGGTTGGTGGGCAAATATCTTCAGCTCTGACACCGGAATTTGCATTTTCTCCTCAGCCCTGATCAAGCATGGCAGGTGAGAGCAAACTGTTCTCTGCTGTGAAAAGGAACAAGGCTTCGCCTGCGCGCAGCGGGAGAGCAGGCAGCTCCGTGCTTCTGGGCCTCGCCTCTAGCGCCACCTCGCGTTCCTGGCAGGGGACACTTTGCCCTTAGGATTCTGCCCGTGTTGGTCCCTTTCGCCAGCCCCCAAAAAAGAGCCACAGCACCTTAGTGGGCATGGAAGGCGCCAAAGCAAGGAGTGTGACCGTCTCAACCAAAAATCCTTTCATTTCTAATTAGATTGGCAGGGATAAGCCTCAGAGGAAAGGAATCGCGGGTGATTATGTCGAAATTGAATGCACTTCATCCAAATAGAAACAAATAAACAAATGAATAAATAAATAATTGCACTTTGGTATGAAAATCACTGAGCCTCGTAATTGCCGTAGAAGCCTCATCTTACCAGCGTTGTGACTTGCGGGCCATTCAACAAGACACAAGGACTCCGATTGAAGTTCAAGGCTGTAGGTTTATTCCTGGTGCACCAGGGTCCCCAAGCCAGCTCAACAAGAGAGACCCCTTTTATAGGGCAAAACAACCTTTTATAGAGGAAAACCACCACCACCCCCTATCGTGAGACAAGCAAGCAGGTGGAGGACATGTTCCCATCACTACAGGACACGTCCCCACGTTCCCATCATGGTGGGATGCGTTCCCTTAACTGCGGGTTTCCAATAATGCTGACATCCATCATCTATCAGGTGGACAATGCTGGCGTCCGTCATCTATCAGGATAACAATCCTGCCGTTCATCCTCTATCAGGATAACAATGCTAGTGACCATCATCTATCAGGTGGACAAGGCAGTTGTTAGGAACAACCCGGGATAAGGGGAGACAGAAATAGCATGTCGGACCAGCTACCTATGGCAGGTGCTTTCCACCAAGAGCAGCGAGAGGACCCTGGTTTCAAAATGGAGGTTTAAAACAAAATGGAGTCACTTTGGTCAGCTGGTTCCCAACAGCCAGAGAGGCTTGTGATGCCATCGTTCAGAAGAAGCTTTCCTTCAAGAGCCGGCTTCTTAACTGACTGTCAGAATGCAGAGAAGGAGCTGTGTGCTCAAGTTATAAAGAGGAAGGCAGCATAGGGCTGGGGGACAGACCTTCGAGAGTCTGGCCCTGTGGCCAGGGCAGCTTCTGGGGCAAATCTTTCAAAAGAGAAACTGGCCCGAAGGACAAAGTCAGACACCAGCTGGTTTCACACAGACACGGATGGACTATAAATAGGCAAAGCAAAGGAGCAGACCAACTGAACCCAAACGAACCCTGGAAATCTGACTGTGGGGTGATGCTGATGGGGCGGGTGGGGAGCCCCGTGAGAAGATGCGCAGTGGACTGCTTGGAGCATGAGGGGGCTTTGGTGGTGGCAGTGCATGAGGTGTGGACCTGCACCCCCAATCATACGATGCTGTAAACCAGCCTCAGTTTTTAGAAATCTGTTAAAATGACAAGTAGAAAGAAATCTCCAGACATGACATTTGCGGTGTTAAATACATGGTTGCCCTTTTATCCGAGGCTCTTCGGCTCAGTAAGTCTCCACAGACTTCAGAATTCTACTCTTGGATCTGCCCCAATTTTGCTCTTGCCATGTAGACATGGACTGATCGCAGGTGGACTCCATTAAAAGAAAAGTATTTCAAGCAGGGCATGGTGGCGCATGCCTGTAAGCAGCAGCCTAGGAAGCTGCGCCTGGGGCCAGGTATTGCGGTTTAAGTCCAACCGGGGGCATGTAGCAGTGAGACCTAGTTCCAAAAAAAAATGTAGCTGGGTGTGGTGGCACGCGCCTGTAATCCCAGCTACCTGGGAGGCTGAGGCTGGTAATCGTTTGAGTCTGTGGTACCCCAGGAAATGTGAACCTGTGGTTCCACCGGCAAAAATAGCAAGACCTAGTCTCAAAAAAAAAAAAAAGAAAAGTATTTCATGCTGGGCATGGTGGCGTGCACCTGTAGTCCAAGCGCTGGTAGGCAAGAGGCCTGAGATCGTTTGAGCTCACAACATAGCGAGACCTGGTCTCAAAAAAAAAAAAGCAGCCAGGCACAGTGGCAGGTGTCTGTAATCCCAGCTACCTGGGAGGCTGAGGCTGGAGATCGCTTGAGTTCATGGGGTTGAGACTACCCCGGGAAAAGTAGCGAAAATTAATCTCAAAAAAAAAAAAAAAAAAAAAAATATATATATGTATGTATATATATATACATACATATATATATTATATACATATATATATTATATATATATTATATATATATATTATATACATACATATATATATATTTCCTCAGGAAAATAAGTGAGCCAAATAATTACAAAAAGAAGAGATGTTCCAGTTTGGGGTTGACTGGGGTGTCAGCCAGATGCCGGGGTCATCCAGTAACCTCCTGAACTCACTGGTGGGTTGGGACCCCCAGCAGCACTGTCTACACTCCAGGCCCAGGGCAGTTGCCATTGTGGGAGGGTCAGTGGTAAGCACCTTCCCCCACTGGAACTGAGGATCTGAAACATTCTTTCTTAATGGAAAGAAGGGCCTGGGTGAGGTGGGGAACTGAGCAAAGGCCATAATACGCTGTGGAGACAAAGCAGCAGTAAAACCTGCAAGATGAGGAAAGCACAGCTCACCTCCACTCATCCCTCGCCCACCGCCCCTCCCCTGGGTTACTGAGCAAACCTCCAAACAGGGTTCTTGTTTCTGCCCTTTTCTGCCCAGTCTGCTTCCCTCACAGCAGGGGTGGCAGGATTTTTGAATTTGAACCAAATCTCAGGCCACTTCTCTCCTCAATTGTCTGGCAATTTAAGGCCTTAGAGGAAACGCCACAGTATTGAAACCAGTTCATTAAACCCTGTCCTGCTCCCCCAGGAACATGTTAGGTCTCTGATCTAATCTCTTCCTCCCTGTTCTTCCCTTTCTTGTTCTGCTGGAGCCTCCTTTGCCTCCTTGTTGTGGCATTAAAGTGCTGCCCCGGGACCTTGGCATGCGCCGACCCTCAGCCTGGAGTCTCTTGCTCTCTGCATCTCTACAACGCACTCATCCTCCTCGCTAGGAGTTTTTGCACAAACAACAACTCTTTCCCAAGGCCTTAAAAATGAGAACATTCTGAATGTCCCCGCCTCCTCACCCTACTTTACCCTCCCCTGCATCACCTTCCCCTGTACCTTAAATATTTATTGTTACTGTCTCTCTGGGACCCCAACACAACCTCTAGCCCTCATTAGAATATGGAAAATAGATTTTAATTCATGAGCTAGCTAATTAATTAGTGGGATAGATGCAGGGATGGAGAGTTGTGGTCACCGATGTTCTTCTAGCTGCTAGTACGTCTGCTCCTAACTCTGCTACATGCCTGTCACTTGATTCCACAACACCCCTGCCTCCCTAAGAGAAATTCTCCTTGGGTGCTGAAAACAACTCTAGGTAATCATTATATGTGCAAACTAGAAAGTTCTGACAATACAGTGTAAAAATAAGCTTTTTGACTTGCACTATTTGGAGTAACTTCTCCCCCAGATTCCCAAAAGCCCTGCTCCCTTGCTTGACTGAGATTTCTGCTGTTTTAGGATGAGGCTGCTCCTTTAGCCTCTTCTCCAAGGCGCAGGTGTGCACACTTACACATATACACACCCCCTGGGTTGCACAGTCATAGGGAGGATGCAATACCCCAGGTGCTGTCTATGCAGGCTAATGAAGGATAATAAATGACTCATTTATTTTACACTTCCCTTTCCCCATTTTTGGCAACAGTTTGGACAGGGCTGAGACCACCACCATGGCTAGGGCCATCTCTGGGGCTGTGCCTCTGGAGATCTTTGCAGTCCGTGACCCCAGAACATCAACAAAGTTTCTGAAGAGCATGTGACTCTGTTCACAGCAGTAAGGCAAGAAGAAATATTGTTGCAATTTCAAGAAAGAAGTGTTGCTCTTTCACATGCAAGCCCGATTGCCAGTGGTTAGAAGCCAGAAGAAAGCATGGTTGAAACTGTCCCAGAGCCATAGAGCTACCCTGCTTCTGTAAACTAAAGAGTTAAGGCTAGGAGATGGCTTGTGGAGGACAAAGCTGTTATGACATCTTGAATCTCTGGATCAAACTACACCTGAAGCACAATCTGACCTTTTCCATTTTATGAGACAATAAACTCCCATTATGATTTAAACCAGCTGTATTTGCCAAGCAATAAAAATAATGCACAGCTGTGAAATATGAGAAATAATAATAAGATCTAGAAGACTAAGCTCATTCTCTTCTTTAATATTCATTCCCATCCTATCCAATATCAACCAATGGCTATTCCTCTGGGGTGGACAGCATCCTCCCTCCCCAGGCCTGTGTTGAAGTCCTAACCATCTTCTTATACCACAGAGCATGAGTGGAGATCTTAAAGAGACAATGAGGCTAAATTGGAGGCAGGTGGGCACCCCTCGGTCAATGTAACTGGTGTCCTTAGAAGATGAGATTAGAACACAGACGCAGGATGAAGCGCACCATTTGGGCAAAGAAAAGGGGCCTGAGAAGAAATCAGCTCAGTCTACACCTTTATTTTGGTGTATTCAAGCTTCCAGACTGTGAGAAACCAAATTCTGCGGTTAACTGCCGGCCCTCAACTCCCCAGCCACAATACTTTGTTCTGGTAGCCTAGAAAAGTAATAGCCATTTATACCCTCCCACGCCTTTCACCTTATTTTTATTACGTACTCGCAGCATGTTCCTCATGACCGTGAAGCCGTGTCTGTTTTTATCAACCAACTAATAGCGTCCTTATTAGTCTACCATCTTTTGCCTGGATCTTCCTAAAAATCCTTTGAGTCAATCTATATCTGTTTTCTAGTTTTTAATGCAGGTACAAAAACAGAACTTAATATAAATGCAATTATATAATATACTGAAGTTTGGGAAACACTTCTGGTGTTGGGTTGGGTTGAGTTGGATTAGATTTTGCTGCTTTTTTCCTTCTACTTTAATTATCTCATTTTTTTCTTCCCTCGTTTGCAAAAGAAATCAAAAGAATCCCCTCGTGTGTCCCTTGCTGCCTAAACCTTATCATCCTCATCCAAGCCCAAAGAGCCAAGAACTGTAGCTGTCTGTCTGGGTTGCAGCCAGTCCGGGGATGGGCCTTACGAGCCCGCGGAGGCAGACGTTACCCAGGAGGAGAAGGGACGTGGCGCCATCTCGTGGTCCTCGAGGTGACTGCGCCGAGAGCGCGGACGACGCCTGCTGGGGATGCCACGTCGGTTGCAAAGGGAATTGTGACAGGGCTGTCTGGGCCCTGGGGCAGTTGGTAAACTAGTGCAACAGCTCTGCCCTTCTTACTTTACTCCCTGACCCTGCGGTGGCACCGACAGGCACGATGGACGCGAGGGCCCACAAGAGCTGTCTGCGGAGGCGGCCCCGCCCGGCGACAAGGACCAGCCGGCGCTGATCTCCTTGCCCTTGGAAAGGAGATGAATGATTCGTCTTCCTTCGTTGAGGAGCTGTGGAGCAGATCTGCTTCCCTTTGCTCGGGGTGACCCATCTTCCCCAGGGCAAAGGCAACACGCGGAGCCGCGGTGCAAAACAGCGGAAACCCACCCAGGCCGGAACCGGGTTCGAACCCGGATTCGGATTCGGATTGGGTTGCTGTAGCGACGAGCGTGCGGGTTGGCTCTCTGAGCCCCGCCCACAGCTTCACTGGCCCCAGAAACGCTGCCTGTTCTCCGTTAGGCGTTGTCTGGACCAGCCTGGAAAGACGATGCATTTGAGGAATTAGGAGCTTCAGGCATCAGCGGGTGGGAGGTGGGGGGTATCTTCAACGAGGCGATGGGGGGCGGGGTTCGCAGGTGATGCTTGTGAACTGCGAACAGAAGGACACAAAGGAACGTGACTCCTCAGAGGTCAACAGGTGGATCCATAAGCAAGTATTTTTGCTCAACAAGCAGCAAAATAAAGTAGAGTGTGGGTGATGGTGGAGGGAAACTGGGGAGTCATGGCCTGTTGGCTGGTGGAAGTAAAAACGAGTCCAAGCTTTCTGAAAGACCGTTTGACAATGAACAGGCGAATAACCAGAAGGCAAACAACTGCTGACCTACCAGTCTATCTTCACCGATACAAATTATGATATACAAGCTTTATTGTCTTGTATTCACAACACATGCGGTATTTTATGGATGAAAAGTAGTTTGTTACGTTACAGAAATGAATGTCCGTGTGCATACAGAAAAGACTCTAGAAGGAGGCCCATGGAGTTTTGCAATGGCTATTTCTGGACCATGAGGAATATATATAATATATAATATTAGTGTTAATTAATATTATTGATTAATATTAAGTAATAACAACCGATTATATATAGTGTATAATATACAATATTATATATTATATGGATATAATATATATTATACAATATCATATATGGATATAATATATATTATACAATATTATTTATTATATGATATATTATATATGATATATATAATTATATGCTATATCTAATATATTATGCATAATATATTAGATATATAATATATGATATATATCATATATGGATATAATATATCATATCTGTATAATAGATATAATATTATATGTTATAGATTATTTGGATATTATAGATAATATATATAGATAATATACATTATATATAATAAATATATATAAGATAATATAGATATTATCTATTAAATATAATATATATACTATATCTATATAATATATATTGGATAAGCGAAGTTTAAAATCAAAAACAAGTGGGTACGCTCTCCTACTAAACAATATACTTACATACAAAGCGTATACAAGTAGACTCTACAGCTCCCAGTTTTCGACAGGACTGTCCATGATCACTGGTGACCTGGCGTCAATGTGACCGAGGCCTCATGCTGATTCTTCCCATCGACAGTGGTCTCGCCCGAGTTTTTGTCCCTCTCCGGTACACAGAAGGAGCCAAGTCAGTGTATGAGAGATACAGAAATGTGCTGGGTGATTAGCAGACAATACTGCACTTTCATAAGCATGTGGGAGCCAGTCATTCAGGACCCCCTGAACGGAGACCCAAACCCAGCCTCGACTGAAGACATGAAACGCCAGTCAGCTGCATGCCGGCCACCAGGCTCCACAGCTGGGCTTCCCACCTGCCCTCGCAGGACACACACAGTGCACAGATGCTGTTCCCTCCAAGCTGCTGCTGGCCCCCTGTGAGCGTACCCCAGGCACAAAATATAATGGCCTCAAATCCTGCCGCACCGGGAGGCCGCTTGCTCATCTTCTGGAATCCCAGAATCCCCGATCCAGATGGTTTGGGCCATACTCTGGGCCTGCACAAGGCGTGTGGCTGTGGAGTGAGGCATCGCTGGGCGCTGGTCCAGCAGTTACCGTTCACTCTCCATGGAAAGCCATTAACAGCCCTCTGAGACTCACGCTGCTCGCCTGTCCAGGAAGTCCATATTCTCTGCCTCCAGGGGTCTAGCGTGGAGTAGCTAAGTGGCAGGACGCACCCTGCCTGGGCTTGATAGTCAAGGTGCAATAAGTACCCCTCCCCTCACTCTGTGCAGGTGGGTGCAGGCAGAGGGGGAGGGCTACGCAGCACTGCGGTCAAGGTTCTTGCATCTCTCGCCCCCCGAGGAGTGAAGATCACAGTGAGGAAGGTGCTGTCATGCAGATGAGCCAGGACACTTCTGGACTTAGTTCCTTTTCTGCTTTCTAGCAGCACCTTGATAAATTGCAGCCATTTGGATTTGTCCAGAAATTGGTTTAGGTTTGACACTTTTTTCCACCCTTGGCCTCAAGGCTATGGATAATCTCATTATTACAAAGTTACAAAGTGAGGGGGTTGTGTGTGGCTGTGTGCTGGTTTTCTGTGGGCAGACTATGTACATAAACAAGGTCTCCAGTGAGGCCCTCATTTTGTCGAGGAGGAAGCAAATTTACAAGATAATTTACAGTGAAGGAGACGTTCTTCTTTTGCTTTTCTGTCATAACACTTGCCAAGGTATGCGATTGTCTTACTCATTCATGTTTAATTATTTATCTTTCTCACACTCTAGACCAGGAGGTCTTTGAAGGCTGAAACACCTGCTGTTTGAACTGCTGTATCTCTAGCCCACAGCCAGTATCTAGGATACAATGGGTTTCTATAAGCACCTGTTAAAAGGGAAAAACTCAAAGCAAAATACACTTTTCTGAAAATATTTGAGCAACCTGAACCAGAGAGCGCCACACATGGGAAACAAATAATAAGATTAAAAATCTGAAGAAACAAACAAACCTTGGTGACTAGATGTCTATTAACATCCTGGCCATGAGTGGAAAATTGCTTCACCACTGTAGATATATGAACACATTAACCTTCACTGCAAGCGATGGACACCACTTTCTGGTGAATGCGGGTACTTTCTTCCCACCAATTTCACCTCCATCAAGTCCCCTTCTAATGAAAAAAGGAAACACTGAAAGATCATCTCAGATTCCTACCCTATTCAGCATTTTCTCTTTATTCTTTTACTAAATTCTTGAAAATTTCCATTTTGAAATCCTGCTCGTTTTCAATTTTTGTAGTTTACGATGCAATCATGTTGTTACAAGATACACAAATAGATGGATAGTCTAAAGATAGCCTTGTAAACCATTTAGAAGGATAACTTCTAGAATATACTCTGAGACATGCTCAGAGCAAAAACACTGTGATACTCTTGTTATGGTAGCTTTACCCCTTTATCTTATCCACATGAAAGTGAGAATGTATTGATCACAAAGAAGTCCCAAGACTCTAGTACTTCTGCCAAGAGCCCCCACTGACTTCAGCAACCCTCATTAAGTTATGGTAAGACATGTTGTTTAACTTCCAAGAGTACACGAGCGCAATAAAGGATTTCTAAACTTTTAAATATTCCAACCTTTTCTCATCACATATGCAAGTTGCATTTGAAAGAGTACAGAAAAAAAAAGCTCAAATCCAAACAAAACATGTTAAAGAAGAAAAACATAGTAAAAGGCAACGAATAAAATAACAATCGCTAACAGCTCCTTTTCCTACCTATAAAATTTTAATCAGTTTCCATTCTGTTGAGCCTGGCCTGGAAAAAAGAATAATGAGCTCCTCTTCTTGAAGGTTATGATAATCAGACATCCTGATAATACTGATTTTCTGCAGGCACAAGAAAGAATGACCTCAGGTGGTAGGGTTGAAGACATTCAGTTCCAATCTCATGAAAAGGTGATTAGGTGCTTGATTATTCTGCAGTGTCTTTGCTGTCATGAGCACGTGATTGGTCAGTTAGGGGGGTGGGGGGATGTTGACACAGAAATCCCACTTTTTCTCCAGCTTCCTTAGTGTTACGATTTTTTTCCTCATTGGTACATGAGAAAGACTCCCAAGAAACTGGCAGTCCATATGCTCCTTTCAATCAGTGGGGATAGTAAGCCAGAAAGGCTTGGTTAAAGTAGTGAAAAGAATGAAACCACAAGACAGCAAGAAAGCTTTCCTGATTTTAGTTGTTAGAACAAAAGAATGAATTAGCAATGTTTTTTAATTGTTTGTATCCAATTCCAACATTCTACTTGGTAAACAAGTTTCATCTATGCATGCATATAGAGTTTTGCAACTAGGTGGATAAAGGTTATAATTCTTGATAAGATTAATCTGACTTGATCATGGAATGATCGTAGGGGTGGAAGAACACAGCAGCTGGAGGATTCAACCATTTCATCTGGGTGGCTTGTAAGCACTGACAAGTATCTTCAGCCCCAGAAAAAAAGTGGGGTTTCATTTCTACAACCTTCTTCTTAGCCAGGACTTGATCATGTGACTATCAGACACCAGATGTCTATTTTGGGGGGGTGCAGTGGGAGGTCACCACCTTCAGCCTTCAGAGAGATTTGAGAGTGACGTAGTGATGATTCCAATACACAGAGGCAGGTACATTGCACCTGTGCCCAGCATGACATCAGTGGGTGCATATGCCTCACACTGTGGTTTGAGCTCTGCTTGTGAATACACTGGAAAATAATCCAGAGAACCTCCCAGCCAAGTCTAACAGGCAAACAAGCAAAGCCATCTCCATAGACTGGAAACTTGAAAGTGCCCATCATGCAGATGTTGGAGGAACTCTGTTGCCTGAAGCTAAAGTCAGTCTTTTCACACCCACAAATGACCCAGGAGTCAGCTAGAGCAGACTCAGCCTTGGGTACTCAGCCTTGTGTCTCTGCAGCGCCTACATTAGAAAGGAAAAGATTAAATCTCTAGCATTACCGTGGGAGGAAGAACTTCACCCACACACAGAGGAACAGGCACCCGTTTCAGGAAAGTTAGGTCTGGAAATGGTTTTTCCCCTGAATAAAGCCAATTAGCTGATAGGAATGGTCGCCCCAATGACCAGGTAATGATACAATGAACAGTGTGTGTGGCAGATGGTGCTGTCAAGCCCTGCTACCTGAGAACTAGCTCTTGTTTATCATGGGAGCATGGACATAACAGACTCAGTCCTTTTAGCTCTAGAAGCTTGACATCACTTCCTCGCAGTCACTTGGGACTGCCTGTGACATGTCTATTCACTCAGAACATGGTTTTATGTCTCTACTACTTTTATGGCTTCCTGGGTTGAGCAAAAGTTTTGTTTTAATTCTGCAAGACTAGGTACTAGGGCTCTCAGCCCCCAGCTGCGGACCCAACAGTGCCCAGTATCAACTGCGAACCACATGGTGTCATCCTAGGCATCTAACCCAGTTATTCCTCAGATGCTGCCATCCTGATGCTGCTAGACAAGGCTCCAAGGAACCTGGCTGAGCCCAGTCAGCTTAGAACCGAGATAACAATAAACTGGTTTTAAGTCGTTCCAGGTTGAAGGTAGTTTGCTACAGCACAAGAGATAGCAAAAAGAAATGACATTTGTTCTTACAACTAAGAACTCCAAATGCTACATAGAACCTCTTTTCCTCTAGGTGGTGAGCACCTTGGGAAACGGGGGTTCATTCCCTCTCTGAACCCCCTGTTGAGAGTGGTATTCATTTCAGCACAGAGCAGTCACTGATGCATGTTTCTGCTTAATCACTCTTTTGAACATATTGGATTTTAAATAAAATCAAAACAACAAATTGCATGCAATACATGGCAGTCGAATTCAATTGAATATTTTTATCTAACAACTGCTTCGGAAAACCATTTGCTTCTGTTTGTTTACACACTCCACTGATAATTTCCCCAAGGTTTAAAGCCAATACATATAAAACTATGCTGAGGAAGTACCGGGACTGTTTCATGTTTCCAAAATCTTTTCTGAATTTGCCCTTGGTTCGCTGGGCATTTTCTTCTCATCTTCACTAACGGGGGAACACCGCTTGGGGTTCTGTACTGAATTTTTCTCCATTTTAATGGTTTTGTTGAAAGCTCTCTAATTTTTTTTACCATCAAGCCCTCTTTCATGAGTGTGCACAGTATATTGTCAAGGCTAAAACCAAATGGTGAGGCACATATACTACCTGAAGGGAGCTGTTTTTCCCTTTCTGTAAACATCAGCCTGGGTAACAATTACTGGATTATGTCTTACAGATACATGCTGTCTTCTGTGATTTGACTTTCCCATAACCTGGGAAAATTACCAGCTCATAGATTTTGAAATTAAGCAATCCAAATGCTATTTTCATCCTTTTTCTAGGTTTGGTAAGTAACCCTTATCTGCCATTTTTAATGGGCCCTGGAAATCTCACATTAGCCTGCATCCAGCCTGATGTCTCTAGCCCCCTGGGGAGAGATTCAAGAAGCCTGGTCTCACATGACAAGTCCTCACCCTTTTCTGTTATTGGAAACCTCCCAAAAAGGAGTCAGCAGGCCACCCATTTGCAGAGGAAGGATTGGAGCAAAGGCGATGTAGTGAGGGAAGCCCAGATTGCAAAGTCTGGTCCAGGCAATCATGTCACATCATACACAGGTGCACTGATGTGGGAGAGACTGATGTGACTGAGTAACTCACCCATGTGGCTACAGATACCATCTAAAACAGTTTTACTTAGACAGAAAGACTTGGGGGAAGGAGGGAGAAGAGACGGTCAGTTAGGGAGTTTTCGCAGAAGGTACAGTAGGTTGATAGGCAGGTTAAGTTCTGCCTCTATTGAAAAGAGATAAGGAGAGCAGGTCTTCTTGGGAGACATGCTGACAGAGAGAAGCATCCATATACATACCAGAAGCAAACTCCAGTCAGCCTTTGGAGTACCTCATTTGTCAAAAAACACATTTTGGGGTGACAGACTTTGCTCCCCTACTGAGCTAGCACTGTGGCTTCATGCTGGGCTGGTGGAGCAGCTGTGAGCACCAGTATATACCTCCGAGTAGGGTGGGAAGTAGCAAACAATTCCCAGATATTAAAAAGATATCATGTAATGGCTTTCATAATATTGCCGGCTGGCAACACCTAAGAAGGAGCCAAGAAGCACTGGGCATCAGATCACGATACCCTGACAGACACTCCCTCAGGACTCTTATGTTTGGAGAGTGGGTCAAAATTAGTCACATGTTGATAGCAACCAGATAACACAATTAAGGTTAGCTCTCCTCAGACTCCGCCTAATGCCCCATCCGAGGGGTGAGTCTGATACATCCTGGCAAAGCAAATGTAATAGTTCATTTTTATCACAACTTGACTGCACCATGATGTACCCAGATATTTTGGGCAAACATCATTCTCAGAGTCTGTAATCGACTAATTAGAATTGGTGTGCTGATAAAAGTAGACGACCCTGGCTAACGAGGATGGGCCGCATCCAATCAAGTGAGGACATGAACAGAACAAAAAGAATGAGTCAGAGGGCGCATCTCCTGCCTAGCTGGTCAGTTGCGTGTCATCTTCTCTTGCCCTTGACCTAGAACTTGCAGCATGGACACTCCTGCAGCTGCTGTGAGCTGGGGATTTTATCAGACTTCTGCGGCTTCTGTGAGCCTGTTCCCAGAGGTGGTCAATGAGGACAAATTCACGAGGCTGCTGAGGGAGCAGCAAGGACTACCACCATCTCTACTGAGAGCACAAGCAAAATCACTCAGTACTCTGTGGGATGATTCTCGTGACTCCCTAGGTGCCAGGAACTGATTGACAGTACTGAATACCTGTGCCACTCTCAGATGGAGCTTCTAACCATGTCTTCCTCAGTCAGGTAGCTGGTTCAGGGGTCTCAAAGATATAGACCCAGGACAACTAACATCTGTGCCCTAAGATGCTTGATGACTTCCCTTGTCTGGCCAGAGATGGGAAAATTCAGGTGGACTGGGGGCAAATTCAGCTCACCATATGTTTAGTCAGTGAATCAACAGGAAATACAGTGGCCATGTTTAAAAATTAGGAGGTTTCACAGGAATTTTGTATTTCTAGCTGCTTGTGCAAAACAGGAAAATCTGGCACCTCAGCTCTCACTGTTCCATATGGCAACATTTGGCAGGAGCTGAGTGAACAGCTGGCCTTCCGGCATGGTTTTGCCCTTCATTTGGTCACTGGCCCCAAGCCCTCTCTGCTGATGCTCTCCCTGGCCTGTCCTCTTCACTTCTGAAGTGACCACTCCTGGGTTTCCCCAGGCAACTCAAATCCCTGCCTTAGCTTTGCCACCTCGTCTGCCTTCAGCTTCTTCATTTCAACAACACTGAGCAACTTACAATTCCTCCACCATCTCAGTGCATCTGTGTTCTTTCTGCCTGGAAGAAGAATAAATAAACTCTTAACGAAGTAGTTCTATTTTCAAACGTGGAAGGAACTCCTTGGACATTCTCTGTGTAGTTTTACTCAATTCAAGCAAAAGCAAAATAATAATAATAATAATAATAATAATAATAATGTCTAGTATTGTTAAAGGGGAAACATATTTGCTTCATCCTTGCTGTTTCCTTGCAAGTGAGCACCACCACTGTAACACACCTGACTCTACCACACTTCACTCAATTTACCCAAGGGAAGACTGCATTTGGATGAGTTTGGAAGACAGAACTGGAAATACACAGCACAGTCTTTTGTCTGCCTTTAGTCTACATGCTAGTTTACCTGCAGAAAGCATAGTTTTGCTCTACCTCTCTCATGTGGTAAACAGAATCTACCCTAGGAAAGGAAGAGTTGTAGATGCCAAACCCCAACTGTGTCTAAACTGGTGCCTTGGGGGAGGTCACATTTATTTCTTCCCCCCTGCCTAACCCTGCTATGTAGTCCTTAGAGCTTCTGGGGGCAGAGGTAGGCATAAACAGAGAGTAGATGTGCCTGGGCAAGGGGAAGCAACTTGTGACTACCTACTGATCACCTTTCTTCATTTCCAAACTTCTTTATGTTTCTATCCACTTTGCACTTAAAATTCCTCACACTGTAGAAGACAGTCTTCAGTCTTTGCTCATCCAACATTTGACCTTGCCATGCAGGAGAGAGCATCCACTAGTTAAATGTTCCCCCTTTAACAAGAGAATCCACTTCCCATACTGAAACCTGAAAAGGCAGAGATTTCCTCATTCCCCATCCTCCCCTGCAGCCAGAGGGTCCTCGACTTCCAAAGATCACTGCAGACCACTAAATGATCTGAAAATGAAAGTTTTCCTGGCCACAAAGTTCTGTCAGCAGACACATGGACTTTTAGAACACCCTACTCATCTCCAGCCAATGTGGCTTTTGGGTAAGACCCTCATCTGACACTAAGAGAAAAGAAAATAGAGTTTCAAATCCCAGGAAATTAACCAATTGTATGCTATTTCCCATCACCTGAGGACTCTTGGATTTTAGAACAGTGAGAAGTTTCTTGAAAACTTAAGGATGATGCCAGTTGGACAGGCCTGCAAGGCAGAATTATGATTATGCCTATAAAATAGAGTATACATTCAGGGCCAGCTAATAGTATCTAGGCTATTTCTTCCCTAGTTAGAATATATGGCAGTCCATCCCCACAACTACAGACTTCAATAGTTTAGAAAATTCGATGTCCAGTAGGAGAATGTCTCCCTTAAGATTCAAAACACCATATTCTTTGAATGGATTGCCTATTCAGGCTTTTCCATTAGGGGAACAGGGAAAATGTGTTGGTTGGGATGATTAATTCTTACCAGATAATAGATGCTGGATCACTTTCCCTGGAGTAGAGGTACAGAAAGCTATCCAGGGTCCTGCGAGATTTCTTGTTCTGTCTCTCATGATTATCATCTCTTGTGGTGGAAAAAGGATTCCTGTTTCTCAGGAATGATAATATCATTCCTGTTTCTCAGGAATGATAATAATGTTTGAGGGCAGAGAACCTCAAACAGTTGAGAAGCTGATTGAAGTCCAAGGGTGCTGGGAATGGGCAGGAGAGCAGCCAGAAAAGCACAGGTGCCAGCTTGGGCTCTGAAAACAATAATGTTAATTCATATTCTGCACCTACTGGCACTTTTTCCCTTATTGTCTTGCATGTACACAAACGTGTTGACTCGTTTTCTTCTTTTTTCACTGTCCTGCTGTGTTATGTAAGATGTGCTGGTAGGTGGTTAACTTCATTTATTTCTGTAGAAAACAGGATATTGAGATGAGATGGTGACTAGACTAAGAAAGAATGGAAAACACTCAGCTACTTGATCCGGAGCTGGATTCAGTAATTGACATTATTCCATGTTGGATGCTTTGTGGGAGGAGATAAAAATTTTAGGAGGGATATTTGCATTATTTTAGGTAAAATTTTCTTTGGTTGTATATGTGTGTGTATGTGCTATAATGCAAGAAAAACAAAGTAGACATTGATGGTGAGTAGCGAAGTGGTAAAAAATTTGTTGTCATGTTTGGCTGCCCCACATCTAACCTTTCTTCCTAAATATGGAAAGTTTGCTCCTTGCCAGTCTCTCTCTAGACTCTGGAAAGGTCACCATTTTCCCATCCTGCTCACAGATGGCTCTCTGACGTGTTGGAGGGTACTTGCCATTAACATAGCTGATGATAGGCATTGATAATAGCTTGGAAAAAGGAGTCACTTCCTTGTTGCTTTAGAACTGTAAATTTCAAGATGAGAATGCATAGTTTTCTTTCGGAAGGATAGGAGGGGAGGAAGAAGGAGAACAAGGCTTCTTTGATGTGACATGATTGATAAGACTCATTCCCAGAAGTGGGAAAAACAAGAAAGAAAGCTATAAAAAGGGCTTAAAAGAAGAAGAAAGGATTCAACATGGGCACTTGGCTGTGAGGGCCAAGGTGGCCTGGGACTTGTGGCCTTTGGCCTGAGCTAAGTGAACTTCTAAAGAGTTTGGACATTTGAACTTTGTGTTGGAGTTTATTTTATCTGGTTTGACTCAGATGCTTTCGGAGAGGCCATGGGAAAGGCCTAAGTAAATGGATCTGATGTAGGTTGCTGGGTCTTGGGGTTTTTCTGTAATTGGGTAAGAAAACAAATAAAACAAGGTACCTAACTAAACTTACAAATGGAAACAGTTGGCCCTTTAAGCCCAGCTACTCCTTAGGATTATCCTAGCCTGCAGAAGCAGTAGCAAGAAGACACTAACCTTAAGAAGAGACAAAAACAGTTGGGCATGGCAGCACATTTCTGTAATCCAAGCACTGGAAGGTAAAGAGGCCAGAGATCACTTGAGTTTGCGGATTCGAGACTACCTGGGGCAACAGAGCAAGACCTGGTCTTGAAAAAGCAGCCAGGCATGATGGTGGGTGCCTGTAATCCTAGTTACCTGGACTTTGGGCTGTGACTCCTGGTTGTAACCTCAGGCTGAAACTCAGCCTTCCTTCTTACCTGTGAATTACCCTATTCTTTTTGAATCTATTCATTTTCTCCTTAAAGTAGCCAAATTGATTGCAGTTTTAACACTGCATGATACAAAGCCAGGCACAGTGGTTCGTGCCTGTAAACTTCAGCCTATGAAGTGGCTGGGGCTAGGGATCGCGGTTTGAGTCCCGCTCAGGGCAACACAGAGAGACCTAGTCCCAAAAAATAGCTGGATGTGGTGGCTCATGCCTGTAATCCCAGCTACCTGGGAAACTGAGGCTGGGAATTGCTTGAGTCCGTGGTACTCCAGGCAACATGAGCCTGTGGTTCCATGGGCAAAAATAGTGAGACCTGGTCTCAAAAAAAAAAAAAAAAAACAAACCACTGCATGTTACATATTCTTCATTCTCTGAAGAGCAATTCAACTCTTATCATATACTACACACTAAACTAATGCTTTCAGAGATGCAGACTCAATGGTGAGCAAATGCAAGCATATCTGCTGCTCACATAGAGTTTGTAGTCCAGACAGGGAGCTAGAAATCCAAAGATAATGAATGAAAAGACATTTGACACAGTCTGTTCATACCCTCGTCTAGAGTTCCTTGAAGTCTATATGGCACCACTTTCTCCTCATATGAAAGCCAAATGTTATCTATGACTGAGAGTGACATGAATTTGACGTATCTGGCATCTCTTCTTACAATTTTCTGAGTTTTTCAGACTCTCCAAGGTCTACAACTGGTATGCATGACTCTTAAAGATTGGTCTTTTCCTTTAGACAGAGAATACTTTATTCTTTAGACAGAAAGTACTTTATTCTTCATCTATAAACAAAGGTGGAGAATTTCTGCAAATCTGCAAAGATTTCTAATTAGTGTTATCAAAGGCTATTTTCCACTATTCTGCATCATTAGACTGTCACTTGCAAACTGTAGTTGGTGTATGTGGAATTATCTGAGATATCACATTAATATGAGATATCTTAATGTGGTCTAAAAATGTGCTCTATTGTTAGCCCAATTATAAAATAAGCAATGCAGGTCATATTAGGTTAAGAACAGCACACTGAATGTTAAAATAAATAATCATGGGAGTAAACTATTCTTGAAAGATTTTCAATTAAATTAGGGAATTTTAAAATCAACTTATTAAATGTATCTACTCTGGCGCCTGCCTAGTTATGTAAAATCAAATTACTATATCTCTATGGTGAATCAATGGTCATATCACACAGAAGTTGATGACTTTTTCTCTCTCCTCTGCTCTCCTAGCTCACTCTTCATGCTGTGATTGCTTACCTGCTTCATCCCAAAGTCCCTTATGCTCAGACATTGGATTCCACTGAGCTTGCCTTTTTGGTGCATACAAGCTTCACTGTGACTGTCAGCAATTAAATTGAAATTAAGTCTGGTAGCAAAATGGGAAATTGTATTTGTCATATTTCCTTTGTCCAGTTAATCTTTGGGAGAATAGAGTGCCCCATATTTTGTTGGTCAACATCTGTTCCTGAAGCTTGCTTTCCTCCTCATTTTGTTATTTCTTCATTTATGTATAAATTGCTCAGTTAAAAATGTTCTCCCTAAATGTTACCAGCGATCACAAATCATCACACTCAAGGATCTATCCTTTGACCCTTGAGATGGTCTTTGGCAAGATTGTCACCTGTCCTGAAAATAAGCAAATCCCAGTTATGCAGAGGTTGAAACTGGGGGGCAAAGCTTCACATAAAAATGGGAACAGGAGCCAGAAGTCCCCTGAAACACATCTTCCTACTTGAGAGATCTGTGATCATCACTCCATCACACCACAAAGTTGGCAGATGGAAGCTACAGTAAGAGAATCCGTACAGTCACACCCTAATAGCTGTTGCTTATCCACTTGTCACAGATGAGGATCGCTCTAGTTATCAGCTGCAGTAAAATGTTTTAACATAGGATCCCTTTCTCACCTTCCTATCTCTCCCACAAACTATCAAGTTCTGCTCCTATCATTAACTTTTAGCTTTCTCGCCTGTGTCTCAAGCTCAAGTTCTGGATGAAGACATAGACTGATCTAGTGACTTTCTCTCTACATGTAGATGTTGAACTAGTCACAGACCCAGAACACTCAGTGTATTTGCCACCCGGGACGGGAAATTCTTTAGGAGTCTCTCTTTTGAAACACAAAACATATCTTTATAATAATGTGACATACCACTAAGAATGCTTCATACCTTTGAAACAAATCTGGCTGCAGCCAAACCCTATTTTGAGCCAATTAAATGAGTGGGGAATGGTAGACCTGTGGTAATATGAAGAAGGAAAATCTACCATAGAGATGGTTGAAACTAGTGTGGGTAATGCTGAATGCTTTCTGCTACTGTTTTGTTAAGGAATTAAGGGGTAATATGATGAGTAGTGTTTTGCGTTGTCTATAAGTCTCTGTGTCTTGGATTTTCAACTACGATCTTTGTTTTGAGAGACCAAGAATGAAGCCTACCCCAGAGAAAGGGTAGGCTTTCCCAAGTTGTGGGTAAGTATATGACTCAAGCTCCCTGGTTGCATGCAGCCATGTGCACTAAGCTAATATAGCAGCACTGGCAGCTGCTAAGAGAGCAGATACACCCCAGCTTGGAGGTAGCCAATATGAGCACTAAAGACATTCAGGGCTCCAAGAATTCAATTAGAAATTAAACCCAAGATCTACTCAGTTCTAAGACATGTATTTGTTTTGGAATAAGGATGCACTAACATTCCCTGTCCACTAACAATGACCATCTATGGGAAGAGAGGAGTAAGTTTCTGCGGTAACCAAGTCCAGCCAATTGACCCAACATTATTTTCATTAGTGAGATGCCATGTGGTTGTTTTCCTATTGTTGCTTAAACAGATAGAGCACTCCACACTGGAATGCAACATTAAAACAGAGCTTTCATTTGGGGAGGCAATCCCCTCAAATAGATCTTTTGTACTTAGATGACAGGTAATAATACTAAAACTACTAATAAAAGAGAATTTTCAAAATTAAAAATTGCTATTCACACATGACATGTTGGTGGGAGAACCTCGGGGTATACAACGATATAAAAAATGTATGTGTGTGTAAAAAAAAAACAACTGCTGTAACTAAGTCATGCTGAATCCATTATTTATTATTCAGTTTTATCTATAAATGCTTCCAATTAATTTGAGAGCACATTTTATTTTCAGCGATAGGAACTTCAATTAAATAAAAGCAACAACTACAACAAACCCTTCCCCACAAACCCATAATGCTGAAAGCAAATGTTAAGACATGTATACGTTTTGCTGAGCCACAGCAAGCCACCATCAGATCAAGAGCTGTAATAGGTGTCAAGAGTAAATTCATGGATGACAGTGTATCACCACGTAGAGGCACACAACTACGGAGACACTATTGTGATTCAGAAGAATCCTTTGGTGCTGAGTGTGACGAAAGATAAACTCCAATTATTGTGAAATTAATCAGAAAGTATAATTGAATGGGTAAATATATGCTCTTGATTAGATTTTAAATTACAGTTATCTTTATTGAGCTGTTTCTCCTGAAAAGACACTGATTAAATCAATAGTGTCTTGCAATTGATAGTTTTTTATCATGAAGGGAAAACAATGCATGACATTATATTGAAGACACAAGTTTTAATGGGGGCAGGTATAGGAAATCAAATATGGGGGAGTTAGTGAGTCTTAGAGTGACTGATTATTAAGTACCTATGCAGTATCAGGTAACTGACTAGATTAAAAGAAATCTGTATCTGTATACACACACGCACACACATATGAGTTCCAAGTATGGGAAACTGCTTTAATCTAGCTTAAATAAATCTAAAATGGGGATTTATTTATATATAAGGGGCAGTATATAGAAACCTCAACAAAACTCAAATTATAAAGTGGAAATCCAAGAGGAGCGATAGCCATAAGGTATCCATCCCATGATTCTCTCTTCTGTATCCCTCCGTAGACTGAGGTTTTGCTATACATGTCACACAACTAAATGTAATCATTCAATAGCTCTCAAATTTCATTACCTGCTGTATCCCAGCCCAGTTTGGGAGCTCCTCTATGAATCTTTGTTCCAGATTTCCAAGAAAACCTGATTGGTACAGCTTGAGTCAACTATCCCCTCTTTTATCAAGCAACTGTTGGAGCTAAACAGATGGCACCTTGGTTATTTATTGCTATGACAATGCTCCATGACACACCACACCAGAACTCAAAGGCTTAAAACAATCTTTTATTGCTTCTCATGAGTTTGTATGTCAACCGGATGCTTCTATTCCTTGGCCCAATTTGAAAGAATCTGGCTAGATGTAACCATGAACCTGTGGTCAGTGGATGGGAATGGCCTGGGAATGGCCCCCTTTATGTTGGCCTCATCTGGCAACTTGGATCTTACCTACCTGGTCTCTCACACTCCAGCAAGCTCAGCGTGCTCGCATCATGGTGACAAGAGAGAAAGTGCAGACATGTAAACACTTCAAACCTTGGGTTGAATTAAGTTTATTACAGTTCCATTGGCCAAGAGGGCATGTGACATAGCCATCCTCAGGAGACGCAGACTACAACATTACAGCAAAGGGTGGTGGGTGCAAGAGATCCATTAACTGGGTCTAGCGATGCTGTTAATTCAGCACAGTGAACATTTTGAGCCTAGATGCTGGACAGAATCACCCTTGTGAATGAACGGTGGATGTAGAATGATTATTATACCTGCACTGGTAATTCTTAAAGCACTAATTGAATACCATGTGGAGCCTCAAGACAGCCTATGGATAGGTGTCATTTAACCATTTGTTACAGGTGAGGAGACTGAGGCACAGAGGTTTTAAGCCAGTTCTACTGACTACACAGTCCATGACTCTTGTATTTAATTAAGAGCATCTCAGTCACCAGTCATATTAAGTAGAAAGAGGAGTCAAATGGCATTTTCTGGTAGATTCATGACAGGAACGGGGCACAGATAAAAAGGTACAAATTCCTTTTGCGTAACCTTTGCAAACATACTCCATGTCCTCCCCTCCCCCCTAGCCATCAGGGAATTTTTTCCCAAATAGGTCACTATGTCGTGAAACATCTGAAGCATGCACCTGGGTTTCTTGACCCTGATCACGGGTTCATTAAACAATTTTTGTTTGCTTCATTGTCGGTATTTCTGCAAGGAAGAATGCACTGATAAAGCTGCCTGGCCGTCCCTCAGTTACATTTCTCATCGTGTTTTACATCTACTTGTACATTCCAGCCTCTCATGATTTTAAGCAGGGTGAGCAAACTGGTCACAGCATTCCAAGGCAGGCCACACCCACAGCTCTGTTTTTACATAAATCGCCACCTGGTAACATATGATCTCATCCCCATGACAACTGCTAGCTGAGCAAGGCTATCCCATACCCACCCATGTGTCTATTCTAGACAAAAGTATTGAGTGTTTCCTATATTTCAAGTCCCCAGTAGGTTCTAGAAAACCATTGGTAATTCATGCAGTAGGGTAGACAGTAAATAAATACGTGAACAAATAGAAAATGTCAATTGTCTGAAGAATTATTAAGCTAGGTGTATGACTAGGGTTCTGATATACAGAGAAAGGAGTCGGAAGAAGGAGACAGATGTGAGACAAGGCTGCTCCTTTGACTTACCAACAGTCAAGCTGGGGGCCAGGTCACTGGTGGGCTGTAATGGCATGCATTCTTCGCAGAGCAATGAAAACTGTTTTTCAACTGAAGTGCTCAGCAACCACATGAGTAGGTCAAGAAGATGTGGACAACTTGTAAGTGAAGGGTATGGTGCTAAGCAAACTAAGTTAGGGAAAAAGACAAACACCAGACGATTTCACTCATCTGTGGCCTCTACAGAAGCAGATATGGGACCAGACAGAACTAAACTGAGACAAAGCCTGGATATCTGAATGTGGAATTGAGAGTACTGTCTTCCCTGGGCATTCCCCTGCTCGTCAGATGTTTAACAAACACCTATTATAGTCTATGTATGGGTGTTGGGGTAAGAAATAAGATTTGATTCCAGCTACCCTAAGAGTCTTAATGGAGGCTCTCATTGCCAGTCTGCTGCTATCTTTAAAGGCGCTCCCCTGCTCCTTTAGCAGCTCCTCACCCTGTGTTAGATGCTCAAGCTAGCTGGCACTTTGGTAAATAACAATGTGAGATAATGCCTTCCTCTAATTGTCTAAAATGATAGTGTTTCTGAGGAAAGGTTTCCAGCTGTTTTGTCTGATTTAATCAGGAACCCTTAACCTGATTATCTCAGGATCTTGTTCCCTACCCATTTGCAGTTCCCCTTTTTAAAGCAGGAAAGGCTGTGACAATTGGCTCATGAGGTGATCAGGAGCCCCTGCCTGGCACAGCTTCCCAGTCAGCATGGAAAGTCTTGGGAGGGACCTGTTAGAATTGAGGTTTCTCTTTTTCATGTGTTCTCAGGAGCATTGCCATCTACTTAAGCTAGTAGGTGAGGCATTTACTCCAGAAGTCAACAGGCCTCCTCTCAAAATGTATGAGTTTATCTGGCACAGAAATAGCCTAATGCATGTATGAGATTGTGGAATAGACCGTGGCATCTTGTTTCCATTTTTCATCCAAGGTGATGAGGTGCACCATGGGCTGCACATAGAAACACCCAAGGATTTACAACACGTGCACGACCCATCATCCACATGCATAACAAGCATATCAGGATCTTGGAGGGGGGGTATTTTTAAAAAATACCCCTGGAGATCCCCAAGCTGCCCTGGTGAGTGACCTTCCAGCACAAGGTAATACAAGGAAGTGTTTCTTGATTTTGAAAGTTAAGGGAAATTATGTCCTGAGA
This sequence comes from Uropsilus gracilis, assembly GCA_004024945.1. Lineage (NCBI taxonomy): Eukaryota > Metazoa > Chordata > Mammalia > Eulipotyphla > Talpidae > Uropsilus > Uropsilus gracilis. Next base: position 59,080 of record PVHY01008187.1, read on the forward strand.
GTCAAAAATTGTCAGAAGATCAGGGAAGGACAAAGGCAGGATTCAGATCCAGGTTTTCTATGTCCAAAGTCTATGCTTTTTATGCCTGATAAAATCTGGGAAGCTCTGAGTCACTATTATGTAATGGCAGAAATAAAATGGAATGAAATAAAATAAGACAAACATTTTATTGATATAAATAGTTAGGAAGAAAGAAAACTCAGGAACCAGGGCCTACAATTGCATCATTATGACCTTTGGGAATAGGCTCTTAGGAATAGCAAATCTCCTTATAGTTATTTCCTATACATTGTAAATTTGCTGGCAATTTCCCTTGAATAATAAAATGTGTGCTAATTAAAAGTGAGTCATCTCTGCTGATGTAGAAAATGGAGCACAGACTGGACTGAACTGGAAGCAGGGCTATTTTGGGCAAATTGAGCTAAAAGCCAGAACTCTAATGGGAAGTGATCATTCCAATCATTTGGAAAGCTAGATTCTTTCTTGAACAGAGAGTGAGTAGCCGAATTCTGTGTCAGTCATACATAGTGTCTAAGGAAGGGGCTGGGCAATGTGAGGACTCACAGAGATGGGAAAGCACCTATCTCTTAAGTTGAACTTGAGCTTCAGGGGAGGAGCCCCAGTGCATAGGGCAGGAGAAAGGTGTTAGCAAAGGAGAAAAGAGAAGTTGCCCAGGAGAGCCCAAAATGAATCAGGCAAGTTCCAGAGAAGGTGGTAGCAAGGGAAACCAAATCAAAAGTAAACAAACAGAAATCTTTCAAACTAAAAAGCTTCTGGACCTCAAAAGAAACCATCACGAAAACAAAAGGCAACATATGAATTAGGAAAATGTATTTGCACATTGCACATATGATAAAGCTTTCATTTCCAAAATAAAGAGCTTACACGTGCCAACAGCAAAAATACCAAACAATCCGGTAAATAAATGCACAAAAGACATCTCTTTGCTAAAGATGCAAAAGTCCATGAAGACTTTCATGTAGTCTATAGGCCTATAAAAATTGTCCAACAGCACTTCTTATAAGGGAAATACAAATCATACCCCAATGAGATAAAATACACCTGCAAGAATGGCATATAGTAAGAAGGGAAATAACAGTTGTTGGTAAAGATGGCTCTGGAGAAAAGGAATCATTCAACCACTGTTATTGGAGATATAGTTTGGTGCAGCCTGTAAGGCAAAGGGTATGGAAAATTCTTTTAAAAGATAAAAATGGAAATACCATATGATCCAGCAACACCTCTTCTAGTCATTTGCCCAAGGAATTTGAAAACTCCAATAAGAAAGGTGTGTGTACTCCTGCGGGCTTTGCAGCATTTTCAGTAGCCAAGTCAGGGAACCGACTTCAATGCCCTTTGACAGATGACCAGAAAAAGAAATTGCAGCATATAGACTAAATGAAAAAGAATTCAGTCATTACAGAACACACCATTATGCCTCTGGGGACTTGGGGGTGAGGATGCTCAGTGAATCAGTCCCAAAGTAAAAACAGATACTTGGTGGTTTCATTTATTTCTGGACTATTAACAACCAGAGAAAACAAACTGGCAAAATACAGCAAAAATAAGTGCTAGCCTTCATGAAAAACACACCGGTTACCAGAGGGAAGGGTGGGGGGAGGAAGGAATGAGAAAGGGAAGGGTGCAGGCCTGAGGCTTTGATGGAAGGTGAATGAGACAGGTGGACATAAGGTGTGAAGATGCACTTCCCCAACTACATGGTTATATAGACGATGGCACATGGATGCAACCTGAGAAGAAGAAACTAAGAGGGGGTATAAGCAGTCTTCTCAGAAAGGCGAGCACACAGACAGCACCGGATCCAGAGGTTCTCAGGGCAGGGGTCTGCTTGGCACGTGTGCCAACCATGTGGTGTATGTGCTCAAACAGCCAGGATATATCATCATTCCTGACTTTCAGTCATCCTTCCGCAGAGGCTTTGGCTGCAGCTTTATGTCTGGCAACTATACAAAGGTTGACGAAAAGAACTGAAGTTGTCATGGGCCGAACTATACCACGGTCTCTGACGTTTGCATTGTTTCCTTTTTTAAGTGAAGCGAGCGGAGACATGTTCTTCTGGAATTCAGTCCTCTCTTTGGCGCACACCCTGGCTCAGTGGGCTTCTTCTCACTCCTGGCTCTAGCTTCCATCCTTGGGCCAAATAGCTCCAAATCCCCCACCTTACCCTCTCTGTGCCTTCAGTGTGGTGTGCCCAGATGTCTTGAGAGCTACTCACCAGGACTTCTCAAGCACCACATGTCAAGGGGAGAGCTCACATCCTCTGCTCACACTCCCCCCCCCTCCAAGTGTTCCTTCCCCTGCTGTCTCCTGTTCTCCCAGCTTCGTCTCCTAACCCAGCCTTACGTAAGGAACAGATGCCTCTCTGCGGCTCCAGGCAGCAGCCAACAACTCCCAGCCATCTCCTGCAGAACGACAGTTCTTCCCCACTCCAAGGTGCTGGAGACAAGCTACTCACTCTCCGCTCTGAGTCAGGATCACGTTCTGCCCTCCAGCCTTCTTGCCCCCAGAGATGGGCTCCTGAAGTTCAATGCTGTGGTCTTCATCAAGGACCTGGACGGTTTAGTGAAGGGCAGATTCCAAGCTTGTTGATAAAATTGTCCACTGTCTAGCTCTAGTTTATCTCTTTTGTCTTCGTGTTCATTAGATAGCAAACGATGTAGCTAATTGATCTGTGTTTTAGGCCCTTACTGTGTGTCAGGAGGGTATGTGTGTCTGTGTGTGTGCGTGTGCACACGCGTGCGTGCGTGTACACACAAAGGGACAGGTTATGTCTGTTACTACTTTCTGAGACAGATATACAAGCCAGTCGAAGGACAGCGCACAGGGCAATTTAATGGGAACTCAAAGGGGAAAGTGCTTCAGTAAGAAGCACATCAGGGTACATGGACGTCAGGGAGGAAACTGAGACCAGGAAGGGTTACACGGATGGCTAACATACGCAGCAGTGCATAAGGATATGTGTTGGCCAAGCACTAGACAGCCAGCTTTGCCCTTTATCCTCAAGTGTCCTGGGGTTCACAGCAGACAAGCCCCTCCCATCGCACTGTGACTCACTCCAATTGTCCTCACCCTCCTCCAGCCTCTGTAAGGCTCCCCAAGTCTCTGCTAATTCAGATTCTGCTTTTTCCCAAGTTCACTGCAAAGCTCAATCACCCCCTCGACGGTCACCCCCCCCCCCAGTCGTTCCTGGCTCTGCAACTTCCATCTCTCCCTTCACTCCTGCACACTCTCCTCTCCCACCCAGAAAGCCGACCCTGCTCCAGGACGAAGGTTCTCAGCTGGCGCATCTGACTCCTCCGCACCTGTGATGGCGCAGGCTTAGCTGCGGACCCTGGAGTCTGCTCGGGAAACCCCTCGGCCGGGTCACTCAGGCACAAAAGGACCCTGAACAACTTGGGGGACATCTCCTAGGGGGGCGTGCGCGCCTGGCTGAGTGTGCTGGGCTCCGCGTGTGTCCTCGCCGGGGACACTGGCCGCGTCACTTGGTAATAACAGCCGCGGAGCCCAGACAGCGACTTCGCGCGGCCGCGGAGACAGCTGCCCTCTCCTCACGCGCAGGCTCCTGAAAGTCGCCGGAGGAAATGACAGGCGCTGGCCGCTCAAAGCATTGCGCCAGCCTCACCCCGAGTGACCCCGGGGCGTCCCAGGGAACTGGGGCTTGGAGAAGCCAGAAAGCGCGGCAAGTTCCGCGGCGTAGACAGGAAGAGCCTTCCGGGTCTCAGTGGCACCCCAGTTCTGCTGCTGGCCCCCAAGCGGAGCACACAGAGGAGCGGATGTAGGGACACAGGTGACGAAAATGCACCCCGAAGGGATGCACTGAGTCACAGGACTGCAACCACAGGGGTCTGACAGTAAAGGGACCTCTGCCTGCCTCCGGACAAACGGTCTGCAGCGCACCCCCTCCAGGCCCCGCCCCCGCCCACGAGGCCCCGCCAGGCC
>PVHY01008188.1:0-43084 GCA_004024945.1 Uropsilus gracilis
CTGGTTGAAAAAAATGTGGTATTTATACACAATGGAATACTACTCATCAATTAAGAATGACAAATTAGACGACTTCTTGACAACATGGATGTACTTAGAAGAAATCATACTAGCAGAAACAAGTCAAAAAGAGAAAGACAGAAGCCAAATGGTCTCACTAATATATGGGACATATTGAAGAAAAATAAATAAATAAATAGATAAAAGTCATGAGGAAAAGACAAAACAGGCTGAGCACCAAACTGAAGCACACAACAATGGACAGAAGGGAAAGGGGGAGAGGGGAAGAGGGGAGCAAATCCCTGGGATTGCAAAGATGTGAAATTTACATATAAAAAAATAATTATTAAAAAAATAAATAAATAAAATTAAAAAAAAAAAAGTTCATCCTGAAGCCTTGCCCAGTTTCTTCATTTCAATGAACAGAAACATAATTTCTCAGGTCAAAAACATTGAGGTCATCTTTGGCTCCCCCCCTTTCTTTCATAGGCACACACACACACACACACACACACACACTCACTCGCACTTCATATCCAATCTGTCAACAAATCCTGTTGGCACATTTAAAATGTACTTCAAATGCTACAATTTACCATTCCTGCTATCTTTACTATTACCCTCTACTGGTGCTCTAGAGAGTCCATGACCTCATTATCTTTTGTTTGGATCATTTGTATCACCTCCTAATTGATCGTACTGCTTCTATTGTGCCCCCTTCATACTACTCTCAACACAATTTAGTAACTTTGTTAAAATGTAAGCAGAATCTTATAACTTCGACCTCTACTCAAAATTCTCCAATGGTTCATCATCTCAGTTCATGTAAAAGTGAGTGTTTTCATGATGCCCTAGAAGGTCACATACTATCCAGTCTGCTGTATCAGAGTGATTACTCTTGCTTCCTTGTTTCTGGAAGTCCTTCCCTCACATATCCACTTCGTTCACTCATTTCCTTCATGCAAGTCTATCTATACTCATCTTCTCAAGTACCATTCATTGAAAGAATAAATGTATAAATGAATGAATGTCATCAAGAAAAATGATGTGCTGATCCAAACCAGACACTGCAGAATTCTAATCCTTGTGATATGATCACAGGGCATGGATGAGAATACAGGCTCCAAGGAGGCAAGCTTGCAGAGATACCATGTCATTAGCTGACTGTGAATAGGGAGCAGACGGTAGCCATAACCAAATCAATATGTTTGCAATTTAAGTATAAAAATAAATGTATAACAATAAGATGAATTGATGATATTAGAACAAAGAGATTAAATTATTTGGTAGAATATAGGTAAAAATTAACCATCCCATTTATGCCTGAAATTCTCCTCAAATGTGACCTAGCATTGGTATCAGTCAGAACAGTCAGAAATTAGAAATTAAGAGTGTTACTGCTAATATGATATCTTCTAAGTGCATCCATGTTATCATAAAATCATCAAATTTGTTATTTTTAATTGATGAGTAATATCCCATAGGGTATATATACCACATATTTTCATCTAGTCATCTGTTTTAGGGCATTTAGGTAAAAGTAAAAGACAGAAACCAAATGGTTTCACTAATATATGGGATATGGGGGGGGAGAATAAAAGCCATGAGGAAAAGTCAAAACAAGCTAAGCACCAAACTGAAGCACACAACTTCAGGCAGCGGGGGGAAAGGGGAAGATAGGAGGGAGGGTTCGGGGGGGTGAATCCCTGGGATTACAATGATGTGAAATTTATATATAAATAAGTTTTAAAAAGTAATAAAAAATAAAAGAAAAAATTAAGAGTATTAGAAAGCTTGTGCAATTTGACTTTGTTATGACATGTCAATGATTTGAGTACAGTATGTGCCAGGTTGGGTTCCATATGGTGTGGGCTACATATAAATCATATACAGAAAAAACCATTATCCTGCAAAAGAATAGAGTCTTTAAAACAAAATGGGTACTTCACAACAAACAGTTTGAGAAGCAGTACTATTAAGGATCCCTTTCAGTGGCCAAAATACAAACATGTGAGAATCTATCTGATAGACAGATAATATCTATCTCCTTTTAAATATACAGAAAATATTAACAATTAATTGCCTTTTTTCTTAAGTCAAAATCCTGTTCAATATTCTTTAGACAACATAGATCTAAAAAAAATTGAAACTTGGAGTTTTTTCCCAACACCACTGATAGATTTACTATTCCCTGGTGAATTCTTCCCAAGGTTTTTGTAGAGATCAACAATGCTGCTTTGGCATCTGGGTTCCACTGAACATTTTTCACAGACCTTCCTGACATCAGAACTTCCACTCCCAGTGTTACAATCTCTATTCCTGACTTCCTCGGTCCTCCAAGAGACCCCTGTGAAAATTCTCATCACATTACACAATAATTGTTTAATTACCTGTCTCCACTATTGGACTGTAATCTCTGTAAGCTACCATATATGAATTGTAAAACAGCTTTATGCTCATACTTTCCTGGCTCATAATAGTTGTTCAATAAACATCTATAGAGCAAATAAATAAGTAAATGATTCCTCTATATAGGTAAGTGAAATATAAGTAACAGAAAATCTGGAGGCTATCAACTAGCAACAGGAAGAGTATGAGCTCCCTAAACAGAAGGACAGGAAAACAAAAGACAATGTATAACTCAGTGTATAAGTTTTCTTCCTGAAATTCACATACCTATCATTAGGCAAGGGAGGTGAAATGGAAGTACATTTTTGCAAAGAAATGCAAAAAAAAAATGAAAGCATTAAAAATGTAATCATTTATAATAGCAACAAGCATGATAAAAGGTTTCCTTTTAACCAGAATGCTTTCCCCCACGGCATTCCCTTACTAAACAGCAGTGTTTAGTAGAATATGCCATTTATCGGGCAGCTATAAAGCAAAGAATACAGCAGGAACAGAAGTGGGAAGGCAAATTTGTTGTCCCTGGAGCAGAACTTACTCTTGCCTACACTAAAAGCCCCGAACTTTCCTTTGTTTTTATTTTCCAACTTGAAGAAAAAAAGAACTTTTACATTGCTACAAATCAAAAGTCTGCCTTGTTAATAAATGACATGGCATCCTTAATATTTGATAATTCTGATTTCAAGGTTGACATTTTTCTAGTACTCTGGGGAACTGAGAATCCCAGACCTGCACTCATTCTGGTGCACTGGTGCATTAGGAATCAACACTTCAAACTACTGGGATAAATGGGGTAAAGAGCAAAAGAAGACTCTCTACAGGACCCATGGTTCTTAACTAAGCCCTGGAAGATTGGCAGCCATTCAGCAGGTAGAGAAAGTTTGAAGAAAAGTCACTCTCACAGATTAGTCCAGTACTTAGTGAGAACCTATTGCGTACTGAGTGTTCACTGCCTGCTCTCTGGGCATGTAGGGAGTTGCTGCATCTCTCCAGCATCTGTGTCTCCTCCTTTGGGGTAGAAGCTCTATAGTGGCACAGACTACATCTCTGAGATTCAATATCAAGACATGAGTCCCTATTTGTTTGCTGAAAAGAAAACAAGTCATTTATGATTTACCAGTGTGTTTACAATATTTGGTGTCCCTTTAACAACGATGTCTTTCAGGTCAGTTGCATATAGTATTTTCAAGAGAATTCACTCTTTCTAATTTTGTCAAAAATATACAAATATACATTTCTAACTCAAATGTGATAGCTAAATGTTTTCTCTTTAATTTAAGCCTAATCTACAAAACCTGTCTCATGATGCAAATGTTAAAGGTATGCCAATTTACCATTTTGTATTAAATTACAAATTTGCCTTGAAGAGGGTTTTTTTAAATAAAACTATTACCCAAGTCCTGTATGGTGTAATTAAATAAGTCAAACTACCCCTTAGGGATATCTTACTTTGAAATGAAATTTTAGAGCCAACAGTGCCTGTAACCTTTACCGGTCATGTCTGAAATGCTAGTTTGAATTTAACAAACTAATCAGATCTCGTTAAGAAATGAATGACATGAATACTTGTGAGTCTATTGCCCCCCAGAAGAGTCAATAATGGAATTATTTTAAAACAAGATCATGTTTTCAAAGGTCACCATGACACCTGAAAGTTAGAGCCACATACATCAGGATCTCCCCACCTTATCCACTTGCCCTCAAGCTTCAGCAGTTTGGAATAGACTGGACATAAGAAGTGCCCCAAAGATCAGCCTTGGTGATCCTCATCATCAATCACTGATTAAGCAAGCATCTCAGGGCTGCTTCTTCTCTGAGTCAAGCACCATAGCAAGCACCAGAGCACCAAGATGATCAAGCCCTTGCATCCACTGAAAAAATTTATTTTACGCCTTATAGAAAGCTATCACCTTAAAAATTAGTAAATATATATACATATATTTATTAAGAAGTGAGATTATTCAGCTTAGTTAAAACTGTGTGTCTAAATATTCTCTCCAATTACTTCTGTGAATAGCTGTGGAGATAGTGCACTGCCTAAGAATTAAAGGCCAGAATTTTGCTTCTACTTACGGCACTGACATGCTGAATGATTTTGATAAAATAACTGCAGATTTCCGAATTTCACCTTTTCATATTCAAATAGAAAAGGCAATTCTTTCTTCTCTGAATAAGTTCTGAAGACTGCTATCAGAAAAGTATGCAAAGAACTAGAAACCTGACACACAGGAGGGAAGTTTATCACTTTTACTGACATCACATCTTCAAAAAGAGAAAAAAAAAAAGATTAACTCTAAACAATACTGCCAAAAGATACCACCATTAAAGAAGTGCTTTCCTAAAGTTTATGCCTTAGCATCATAAAAAGTCCTATAATATCAACAGTTAAGATGACCAAAGTAAAAATGTACCTCATGATGCAGAATCAGATCTGCTCCAAGTTCAGGCAACAGCAGCATGAGGTCATCTGTTCTAATACCACCTTTTCCACCCTCATGTCAGCATGTCACTGCCATCATGGTCAGACTGATGACTAGAAAACACTTATTTCTTTCTGTACTATTTCACTGCAGTCCTAATGGGTTTCCCATTTTAGGAAATCATATCTAAATTCCACTTCATGACTTTTCAGACTTTCTACAATTTGTATCATTTCCTTCTACTTGTATCATTTCCTTCTACTTCCAACCTAAACAATATAACCTACTCTCTACAACATAAACATATCATGCCCAGTACTACAGAATATTTATTCATGCTGATCAAGTTCTTTCCATCATATATAAACCTTTAGTTCTTAGAATATGAAAATCCAAAGTCATCAAGGGCCCACTCAAGATGGTTGCTCCAGGATCCGGCCTCTCTTAGTCATAGTAGGGAGAATATCCTGATGATCACGGCAGGCCCAATCTAATTACGTGAGCTCTTAAGGTAGATTGGTGCAGCAAAAGGAAAGTGGAAGATTTTCTTGACAGGGACTCAAGCTGCTGTTTGTTGAGAAAGTCACATGGAAAATGTGAGAGGGAAAGCCATAACCTCTAGATGCAAAGATCAGCTCTGGTCAAGATCAACAAGGACCTGAATTCAGACAATTTTAATGAACTTGAAAAAGCCTTCATTCTCTGAGCCTACAAAATGGAACCTCACTCAGCTGGCATTTAGATTTTGGCTTGTGAAACTGTAAGCAAAACAGGTTGAACCTCACCATACTCATACTTCTGGTCACAGAAATGCGAAATAATAAACGAGCATTTTAAGCTATTAAATTTGTGGTAATCCCTTATGGTAGCAACAGGAAAACAATCTGCTTTCAAATATGACAGGATGAAATCAATCAATATTGTATCAGGCCAAATACAATTTCAAACATGCTGTCTAAACATATGTGATCCATTACATGTTGTTAACTTGGTTAGGATCAACATGTCTACTTGAATAGGAGTAGTATCATAGATAGAATTAATATTTTATTTTTTATTAAGGAATACTTAAAGTCCATAGTCAAACTGAGTCCTAAAGTAACAGGGTCAAATAATTAAAACTACAGTAAAAGATAAAGTTATTGGCTGTTTTTTAAATGAAGTGAGAAATTTATACTAAAACTTCCAAAATTATAGTCAAAATAACTTCGTAATGATCCAATAGACTTGCTTTGATGTATTATAGATACAATTTGCACCAAAAAGCATGACAAAGTAGCCTACGGAGAGATTGTACATACTGTCTTGCTATTATTATTATATATATATTTTTACTTTTGGTTTCTTATATGATTGTTGATCCCCATGGGAACTTCCATCCCCTCCCCTGCAACGCCCCCCTCGGGTAGCTCCTTCCTTACTGCGTTTGTCCACATTAGGCCCTTTGGTCTTTTTCTTTTCTGGAGCAATATCCTGATCCTGGATGAAGATGTGGTTTCTTGGCATATGGTAGACCATGCTACTTAGGTTTTCAGCCCTAATTTTGCAATCAGAGGCCAGTCCAAGCTCATTTGGCTTATTTTGTGCCTTCTTGTTCTTGGTGGCTGTCATCTCTGTTCTGTTTTCTGTCCCATTTCATTGCTTCTTTGCATTGTATTTCAAGTTTTTGGCCTTGAGAACCTGACACCCAGCCTTTTTTTTTTGGGGGGGGGGGAGGTAGAGAGGTTCCTAAACAAGGACAGTCATTCACGGATGTTAGGTCTGACTGGTCACCTCTGTTTTGGTTTGCAGCTCTTTTCTGGGGCTGCTGTCGTATTTCTGTGGCCTTCCCCCCCTGTGGAAAGGGAGTGTGTTTTGCTGTTGTTGAAGGCATCTTTTAATCAGGATTTTGGTTCCCAAATACTTGATGACCAATGCTATAATAATGAGACAACTGTCCAATCCAGAAAACTACACAGCATGTTCTTTATTGAATTTATATATATATACCAGCAAGTATTTAGCCAAAGCTCTGAAGGAACACAGGACTAAACTGTGAACTTTGGGTCGAAATTCTGCAACCATTACATTTATGAGATCACTGTATCAAAAAATGGTAGGCTGTCACTAGTTCCAGAGAAGATTCTGGTAAAGCTGTATTTAGCACCATCACCAGCAACTGTCACAGTGTCAAAAATAAAATAAAGGTAAAAATTAATCTAATTAAAACAAATTTTAAATAATCTTTCCCCCAAGTCATAATAACCTACTCAGCGAAGAAAACTTAAGCTACAGACCAACACATGCACAAATAAAATCACAATATCCAGAGATAATCAATACACTAATAAACTTTCAACTGTTTATGCAATATTTTGAGTCCAATATATGTATAGTAACATCCTTTTTATTAAAAAAAAAGTTTATTTCTTTAAGAATTAGTACCAAGAAGGCATTTTATACAACATTGTTTTTAAATGATCTCCTGATAATAAAATGCTATTGCTTGAATCCCTTCCTATATAAGTAATAGGAACTTCTATTTAGGGCAACAAATAATCTTTAAGAATTTATTCACATCTCTAAACTTACTATTCACTAGTATATAATACTGGACAAATTATACAGATTCTCTATTTCAATATTTTATCTAAAAGTAGATATAATAGAAGTACTTACCTCATATATTTATGTTGAGTTAGATAATAGATGTAATATTTTAAAACTATGTCCAAAACAAAAAATATATTATGTTTTGCCAAGGATGGGTCTAAAATTACACCTAACTTGGTTCTTTAAATATTCTGGTAGGTTTGCTCCACCAAAAAGAGAGAAAGCACAAAAACAAATTAATGAACAAAATACTGCATGAGTTACCATTAGACTAAGAAAAAATACTTAGTCATTGGCTAAAGTTAGCCTAATAGCTAAGAATTTGCTTCTGGAGGGAGTAACTTCAAGGATAGTATCAGGTGCTAGAAAAACAGCCATATTTAATGATGACCCAATGGAAGAAATGCACAAGGAATTGTCTAAATATGTAGGAAAAGAAAATATTTGGTCATGGTTAAATGCTAAACTAATATATTATGCAACAAAAAGAACTGAGAGGCTTATAAGAAGAAAGGTGGATATCAGTGTCAACATGGTAGGTAACACAATCAGGGAATAACCCAGTTTGGTCTGAGAAAGACAAATTCTGAATTAGGAATCATTATTAATGATACATTTATGGTTCACTAAGTGGTCATAGGTTGTTACTGAAGACACTGTCTCAGGAAGTTCCTGCAGGAAGCATGCAAAAATGAAACAAAAACATTGCTTGACTCCTTGGCTATGGAACTGTGATGTGTCTCTACCTCCAAGAATATACAGAATCAGCATAGGTAAAATTCAAGTGGAAGGAGAGGAGAGCAAGTGAAAACAAGCTAACATAATTAAGAGGGTTTAAGAAACCCATATAACACAGTAAAAATATTAGTGTTACACAAAATGGAACAGTAAACTGGGCATGTTTTTAAATAATTATGAACATAGTGAAAGAGGAAGCACCACTATAAACCTGAAAGAATAAAAGACATTTCTCCTGATCGTCAGAGCATCTGCCACTATTCTTACAGTAATCTTAGGTCAAAGCACCATCTAACAATATAAGGAGTTTCAATAGGGGTTTACATATACTTAAGAATGATGTATATGAAGACAAAATCAGAAAAACCATTCCATTTACCATTGCAACAAAAAAAAATAAATACCTGGGAATAAACCTAACAAAACATGTGAATGAACGATACCGAGAAAACTTTACAACACTGCTAAAAGAAATAAAAGACCTAAGGAAATGGAAAGACATTCCCTGCTCATGGATTAGAAGAATTAATATCATCAAAATGGCCATCCTACCAAAAGCAATCTACAGATTCAATGCAATCCCAATAAAAATTCCAATGACATTCTTTAAAGAGATAGAACAAAAATTACTGAAATTCATATGAAATAACAAAAGACCTCAAATATCCAAAAGCCTCCTGACCAGAAAAAAAAGAGAATGGAGTGTCAGGAGATGTGTGTGCTCTCATCTGCTTCTGGCTTGATAAGCTGCCAAATATTTTCTTAATTGGTTACAGAGAAAAAAGGCAATATGACCTTCATCATCTAAAAAGTAATCTTTATGGAATGCCTCCTTCAGGTCACACTTTGACCAAACTTGAGCAGTCTCAGACAAAACTTATCTCCTAGTAAATATATGCTTGTAACCATGTGACCCTGGGTCAAAACTCCTTTTGTTACTAGTTGCTTGATGCTTTTCTCTAAAAGTCTGATGCTGAATAAACTTGGTTGCCACAGTCCAGAGAGAGAAGTTGGGTATCACTTCTGTTAGGGCCTTCTTGGCTCAATTCCAATCCTTACCCTCCCCCTTGGGACCATTCGATCACATTGTGGCTGGCTCACGACAATGGAGATATTACAATTCCAAACTTCAAACTATACTACAAAGCCATAATAATTAAAATAGCATGGTACGGTACAAAAACAGACAATCAGACCAATGGAACAGAATTGAGTGCCCTGAAATAAAACCACACATATATAGTCAACATGAAAAATTTACATTGGAACAAAGATAGCCTCTTCAAAAAATGCTGCTGGGAAAATTGGACTAAGCCATGCCAAAAAAATGGACCAAAATAACTCTCTCACACCATGTACAAAAATCAATTCAAAATGGATAAAAGACTTAGATGTCAGACCTGAATCCATAAGATACATAGAGGAAAACTTGGGTAAAATGCTCCATGAATTACAACTCAGAAATCTCTTTCTGGACACATATACAGATGGCAAAAAAATGAAGGAAAATATAAACAGATGGAACTGCATCAAACTAAAAAGCTTCTGTACAGCAAAAGAGACAACAGAAAAAACAAAAAGAAGCCCAACCAAATAGGAAAAAATGTTTGCCCTCCACAAGCGTGATAAGGGTTTAATAACAAAGATCCACAAGGAACTCACACAACTAAACAAAAGCAAAACAAGAAGCCCAGTCAAAAAATGGGGAGAAGAACTGAAAAGATACTTCTCCAAAGAGGAAATACAAATGGCCAACAGGCACATGAAAAATTGCTCAACATCACTAGCAATAAGGGAAATGCAAATCAAAACCACAATGAGATACCACCTTACACCAGTAAGAATGGCCCACAACCAAAAAATGGGCAACAACAAATGCTGGAGAGAATGTGGAGAGAAAGGAACACTACTACACTGCTGGTGGGAATGTAAACTGGTCCAACCACTATGGAAAGCAGTGTGGAGGACCCTCAAGTTAATGAAAATGAAACTACCATTTGACCCAGCAATTGCTCTTTTGGGAATCTACCCAAAAGAGACCTCGATGTGGGTACAAAGGGACACCTGTGCTTGGATGTTTACTGCAGCACAATTTATAATTGCAAGGTCATGGAAACAACCTAAATGCCCCAAAACAGATGACTGGATGAAAAAAATGTGGTATATATACACGAAGGAATATTGCTCATCAAATAAAAATGACAAATCCGACAATTTTATAACAACATGGATGTACTTAGAAGAAATCATATTAGCAGAAACAAATCAAAAAGAAAAAGATAGAAACCAAATGGTTTCACTAATATGTGGGATATAGGAAAAAAAATAAATAAAAGCCATGAGGAAAAGTCAAAACAAGCTAAGTACCAAACTGAAGCACACAACTTGGGGCAGCAGAGAGAGGAGGGAACAGTCAGGGAGGGTGAGTGAATCCCTGGGATTGCAAATATGTGAAATTTATATACAAATAAATAGTTTTTAAAAAGAAATATAATGAACTTAGAAATCTGTGAACAATTCATGTAGATTCCTAATGCAGTTCATCACAATGATTTAATATTCAGAAAAAGTATGCATTAAATATCTTGACTTTTTGATTTTAAAAAATGGTGTATACAATACAGGTCATGGAGAAAAATCAGGGCTGCTTGCTTATAACTCTAATTCTCTGAGATGACATAATCAAAGGTCTCCATATCCAGACTCTGGTTGTCAACCTCAGACAACTACCGGCAGACTGATCTGACCCAAGATGACTCTTACTTCATAGCTCTTTAAAGTGAGTGCTTTTCTGTGTCCCCGAATTAGTGATGAAGTCCATTATAGTTAATGAATTCTTAAGAAAGTGCTTTACTTTGAATTATTTTGTTTCAATTTATTTTAAAGTAAAAATGTATAAAACTGGATATATTTCAAGATGCTAATTGTCAGACAATAACAAGACTTCTTCACTAGCCTTCCATGAACTTTTCCAAATTATCATTTATACAAACCCATAATAATTCATTTTAAAGGCTATTATACCCTAATTAATATATTTTTAGAAGACTTTGTAGAAGTATTATTAGTAGTACACTAGAAAATGAATTTCTTAAGAGGTCATAGAAGCTCTAAAAATTCTTCATTTAGAAGTCAAGAGATTGTTTTCATAAAAACTCTGACATTTTTTTAATTATTCCCTAAAATATGAAACAGTCTTTTAAAGTAAAATACTTACAAATTGCTTTATTGTGCTTTCAATTATTAGCCTGTAGCAAATTTCAAATTTGAAAGTTAGCTGTGGGTTAAATCAATACAAAATAACTATCATGCAGTAGGAGGATAGGACATAGGTAGTGTCTATTCAGGCATTTTTGTGAGGTATGTATGTAAATATATTTTGCATGAATGTATATGATATCAAATGTGTAGAATATATATAGTATATAATATATATGATCTTCATGATATTGTTTTATATATACACATTACAAAGGTATGCAAATATACACATAGAGTTTGTAGATATATTCTTGTATCGTCTCTCAAATCTATGAGAGCAAACCAAAAAGAACTCAACAAAATAGTTTTTGAGTGAAAGTAAGAACAAAAAAAAGTTCTAAATTTTTCTTATACTTTTTCAATAAATATAACACTTTAAATTGTTCTCATCTAATGAATTATAAGTATAAAATTAACAATTGGTAATGAAATAATTACATGTGCAGAAAGCCCTTCTAATTATAGTACATGAACATATTCAAAGGTCAAAACATAAATTTTCAGCTAAGTCTCTCATACATAGTGAAGAGCATTTTTCATTAGTTTTGTTTCGATCTTCAAAAATTCATCAAAATAAAGTGATTTATATCTTTGAGACTGTACACTAATGCATTTTTAACTTTAAGTAATTTGTAAAATAATTAACTTACAGAAGTGAGTTGAAAAAGCAATGCAAAATTATTTTAGCAAATTTTATGTCACTATGTCCCTTTGGCTAACCCATTACAAAATTCTGAAATACCTTCCAAATGCTAAAACAAAACAGTTACTTTTTCTAAGGCTCAGGAGTCAAGAAAAGTCTGTATTTTAAGAATATATCTAGATTATAGAGGACTTTGCTTTTATGAAAAATTCAACACTATACCTAAATTACTGAGCATTTTACAAGTCAGTGTATATTCTTAAATGAAACATTATGAAGTTATAACTACAGTTCAAATTAAAAGGGTTAAATCAGGGACTATATGCATAGCTTGTGCTAAGCAAACCATAAGGATGTAATTTTTGTCCTCCAGAATACCTTTACCAATCGGAGCGTCCCTAGTTTTAATTCAATTTAGACAAACAGAAAAGAGTGAATTTTCTTCTTTTTCTAAAACTCAGTTTCCTAAAAGTAGAACTCTTTGCTCTTAGAAATCACTCTCAGGACAATTTCAATGAAGAGTTAAGCGTTAGCTTTTTCTAAGACATGCTCACCTCTACAATACAGTGGACAGAAGTCATTGCCCTCCAGTCTGGTCTCCTCCAAACCTTTCCAGCTCCCAACCCTCACCCCCTTCCCTTGTCTCACCTTACCCCTCAGTCCACAGAATACACTGGGTGGCATCAAGGGAACAAGAGTGTCAAGAGCTCCTTCTGAGTTTGGTAATAACTCATCATGAGAAATTTACACTCAGTGATGCAAAGAGCCGTGGATGCAAACATCAGAAATGTTTCTGCCTTTTATATAAAAAGATAAATATAAGTAAGGTAAAGCAGAGATGGCTACTCATTTCATGAGTGTCCATTTTCTCATTTCTCGTTAGTAAGACAGCTCAAATTTTTAGCTGGACACAAACACAGTTCTTTGTTCCCTGGGTCTAGAGTTCTAGCTGGAGAGGTGGAGTGTTAAGTACTATGAAGCAACTCTGGAAATCTCCTTAAAAGAAAGTGAATATGCGCCTTTTTCTGTATTTTCCTCTGTCTCCTCCCATATTTTCCTACGTCTCCTCCTTTTTCACTTTGAAAGGCATGAAGGGTGGACCAGAACATCCCTCCAGGAAAATAAAGAGACACACTAATGAAGCAGTAGTGAATCATATGGAGCATGAGTCCCAGTGATTCTATTCATGTGCAACAGCCTTGGCCATCTACCTCTCATAATTTAAAAGAAAACTTCTCAATAAAACTATGAGAATTTTCTATTAAAAACAATTATTCCAATGTCATTGCTATATATAATTTTATAAAGGTGAAGATAACAAAATTTCTAGGAATGGGTCAATATTAAATCTCATTACAATCACACAGCTCTTACAAAGACATGATACAATGAGCCAAAGCTCATTGATATATACATTTGCTACAAGTAAATTTGTTAGTTTTGACTACATATTTCTTTGCTTCATTAACATAACACAAAAATTAACACACAAAAACAAACCCAATAATGGAAGAATACACAACATACTCAACTTACAAAACAATGAAATACTAACACTGTAGAAAAATGTCATACTTGTAGAAAAATGTCATACTTGGAATTTTTAGTAAAAATTAAAAACTCCACTGGACAGTGTTAGACAATTGCTCTCAAATAATAATAATCTATCCTGTCGTTCTGTTCTTTCCTTATTTCTAAAATGCTAATATTTTCTGTATTATTTACTATAAATTTATCTTTTGATCATATGAAAATTAAATCTCTATTATGAGATACTAAAAAATAGAAGGAATTGAATAGAGATTTACAATATTTTTTACAATGGTTATTTTTTAAATGCCAATTATTTTCAAGTTGATTTAGAAGGGTAACACAATTTCAAACAAAATCCCATATTTAATAAAAAATTTAAATGTAAATAACTTTCTGGATTTACAGATTACATCTCTAAGTAGTCAAAATATCATTAAAGAAACAAATTAATCTACTCAGAGTACAATTATATAAAAACTAAAAAATTGCAGTCAAAGCCAGTTTTAAAAAGAAAACCAAAAACCTGGAAAAAATATTTTGTAACAAAAATGACACTGTATAAAGATAGGTGAACTCCCTTATGGATACAGAGATTAGTCACTAGTTAATAACAATTTAAGACTATAAAAACACAATGCATAAAACAAAAAATACAAATTACTATATATGCAATTAACTTTTCATTAAAAATGCAAAAGTAAACCAAAACAAGACACCATGTGTTACATAATTAGCGATATTTTTAAAACAAGAACTTTACCTGTAACTGTAAATCAACACAGTGCTTTCACATCAATGCACAGCAGCACAACTAAGCACAAGCCAAAAGCAGGGGGTGTGGGATGTGGGGACAACAGAACACCTGAGTTTGAATCTGGTTTGGCTTTGCATTTCCCATCTTTCTGGGGTTCAATGTCTTTAGCAGTAAAACATAATAGTTGCTCCCAAACTTTTCGGAGGATTTAATATGATAAACACCAACAGTAAGCGTTAAAATATTGCTAACTGCTTTTGTCTTCATTAACATAATTTTTTAAAAGTAATCCAATA
Organism: Uropsilus gracilis; assembly: GCA_004024945.1. Taxonomy (NCBI): domain Eukaryota; kingdom Metazoa; phylum Chordata; class Mammalia; order Eulipotyphla; family Talpidae; genus Uropsilus; species Uropsilus gracilis. The sequence continues at coordinate 14,644 of PVHY01008188.1, forward strand.
ATTTGTATAAAAACAAATATATTTCAAAATATTTCTGTCTTCTAAACTAGTCACTTAATTTCTAAGACTGTATGATAAGAAGTAAATGCAAAACACAGGAAAGGTTTTTATGCACAATTATTCTAATGTCATTGCTATATATAATTTTATAAAGGTGAAGATAACAAAATTTCAAGGAACGGCTCAATATTAAATCTCATTACAATCACATAGCTCTTACAAAGACATGATACATTTTTATCAAAACTGAAAAAGTGGCTTTTATGATAATGTTAAGTGGGACAAATGGCCACAAAATTATATGTACCCAAAGTATCAATTATCCATACCAAAAACAAGTAAAAAGATCAGAAAGAAATAACATTAAGGATGATTTAATAGTAGAAAAATACAATTATTGCTGGTTTCCTTTTTGCATCATCTTTAAATGCTTTGTGTTTTAGTAACTTTCTACAATGAGCTAATTTTCATAATGATTTTAAAAAAATAATTGTATAATGCTTCCACTTATCATAATTACCAGCAAAAAACGGATGAAAGGGAATTCCACAATATTAAGGAGAGGAATAACTGTTAAACAAACATTTTGACAAGTATTTAGCAGAGCCTGACAATTTGATTAGCAAATTTTACTAATTACTTAAATGTTCACTAAACAGGAAAATGTTAGTATAAAGCACTAAAATAAGTAAAATGATCTAAATAGTCTACTTATTGAATCTTAAATAATTTAAACTTCAAGGTGCTATTTTCGTACTAGTGTTTTAATTAAAATATTTCATTGTGAAATCTCAAATACGCAAATAGGTAAGCATACCATTGTACAAATAAGAGTATGAATAATTCAAATAATGGTTTTCAAAATGTACTAAAAAGTATGTTATGAATGTCTATTAGCAAAGAAGTAAAATTCTAATCATCTTATAAAATTAACAGATGAAGGCTCTAGTGAATTTGAACAGAAGTATAACATGGGTTACCTTGATTTCTATTTTTGGGACCACATAGCTTTATGAAACCCCATGGATTTTACCCTCACAGACATCCCTACTATTTTAGACCAATCCACCTTTTCCTAGATTACTGCATAAGTCCTTAGGTCTTATACATACTAAATTCTTCAAAACAGGAGCCATAGGGGTTCTTTTCTGTTGAATCTTGTCACTACTTGTTCCGATGGCTTTCTGTCTAAAACAAAGTAAAAACCAAAATCTCTACAAAGACACTAATGACCATGCCCTGTTACTTTTCTTCTACTGACCCTAGTAGCTTCTAGGTAGTGATCAGTCTTCTAGTTGTTGAACCTTCAGAACTCTCCCTTTAATAACATCTGCCCTCACAGAACACTTTTCAAACATAACAGCACAGCTTGCTCCCTTGCTTCTCTCAAGTCAGTCCTCAAATGTCACCATTTCATGGTTGAGTCACTCAGTCATGCCTGTCTCCCATGTATACAGAAGCTATATATGTTACTAGCACACATCTTTTTTGGGGGAGGGGGTTCTTAACAATTTGTCTGATGCATGTTAGATTATCCTTTGACTACTAGGTTTAAAACTGCAGGCGACAACCCATTATTTACCCCTTACCCTTTCTTTACTCATAGCACTTTTCACCTTATAACATACTATATTATTTATTATTTGTTCTCTCCAAATAGTACCACTATGAAAACTAAATGTAGACAGGAATTTCTGTCTGTTTTGTATTTTGATATATTCCAAGCATCTAGGGTTTAAATGACATGTTAAATGAAAAAAAAGTAGTACATTTACCATATCAGTCAAGTATACCATGAGAAATTTACCTAAAAATTAAATTTAAATTTATGCTTCTCTCTTTTGAGACCAGTGACATTTAATGTATGTATTTATAAAGGTGATTATTATCAAATGTCAGGAAACTATCCTCCTTGAGAAAAAAAATAGCACTGGAATGTCTAAAAAGAATATCTGAAAAGAAAGACAAAGACATTCCTTCTCTTGTTAGGTTTCAATACTTTATTCAACCGTAATCCTCTATATGCCATGCCAATTCTTTCCCTAAAAAGCAAAAATGAGAATACCAAGAAGCAGTTGACATAATATGACATGGTAAATACAACTAGATACTGCAAGATCTGAAACAAAGGTATAGTAAAAATTTCACACAGTGAAGATATTATCAGTAACACCTATAGTGGCAACGGAATTCTCACCATAAGTCCAACAAGGAGATGATATCCAAGACCTACAAAGGATTCATACAACTCAACAAGAAGAAAACAACCCAATCTAAAAAAAAAGTGCCGAAAAGTATTAAAGGCACTTCTATAAATATCTAGAAATACAGATAAAAGACACACGAAAAAATGCTCATCACTGATGTATCAGGGAAGTGTAAATCAAAACCATAGAGAGATAACACCTCATACCTGTGAGAATGTCCCATATTAAAAAAACCAGTATCAACAAGTGTTGTTGAAGAGGTAGAGAAAAAGGAACCTTCATGCACCTTTGGAGAAAATGTAGTTTGGTCCACACTATATGAAACACAGTACTAGATTTCTCAAACATTAAAAATGAGTCTACCATAAGATGCAGCAATTCCACACATAGGTATGTACCAGAAAACTACAAAGCAGTAATTTAAAGAGATATACGCACAAATGTGCCCTTGTCATTTGTGACAATGTAGATGGAACTGAGGGGCATTATATTTAGTGAAATAAGTCAGAGGAGAAATACAAATATGACATAGTATCACTTACAATGTGGAATATAGAAAAACAAAACAAAGATTCAGATGAAGCCAAACCAACAAATCTAACTATAGATCTGAGACTATCAGAGCACAGGGGGATGGGAGCGTGTAAAACAGAGAGGGACTATGATGGACTATAATGGAGGACCATGGATATTTTTGTGGTCAGTTTGTGATAACAATACCTGAAATAGGAGACCCTATACTTCTAAATCACAAATAATGTTGTAAATCAGTTACCTTAATTAAAAATATAAAAATAATTTTCTTTGCAAATCAATCAGTTTGAGCATTCAGACATACTTTCCTGTGAAGTTTTAAACTCTTGAAACAAGCTAGCACACTGCTTTTCTGTCACAACAGTGACTAGCAGCACATACTACTTTCAAAGTTGAATTAAAGTTAATATGAAAAGAATTCCAGGTTCAAGCACTGAGAAAACATCCTGAAGTGTACTTTTGATTAGGCCAACTCTTATAAAACCTGGAAGTACAAAATGATAACTGAGCCCATGCTAATTCTACCTAGTGATTCATCTCTAGCACAGTGACACCTGAGGGCCTACAATGCTTTGAAAATTACTGGGTTTGTACTGACCAGAGATGCTGAATCTCATGTGCAGGCTGAGTTGAGGACCATTGATCTAACTTATTCTGTTCTCTAAAATTTAGAATCTAATGCTCAGTCTCAAGGTGTGTTCATGGGCTCCTTTCGCCTGTCATGTTGCTTTTCTTACAGAAATCTCAGAGTCGAGAATAGATGATGCCCTTTCTGTGCGGTGGCTGCTGTGTGAGCCTGCTCCTTCCCCATAACATTATGGAGAATTATGCAGTGAGTGGAGAGGCAGACCTAGTTGCAGTAAAGAGGCTGAAGAGAGAAAAACCATTTTGCTACCTGGAGAACCTTGGTAACAATTCAGCTGACTAGGCCTCAGTTTTGGATCCATACAATGGAGGAGGCCTCCAAAATGGACCCAACAATAATATAGTTGTAAAATTTATTTAACAAAGCCTTAAAAAGCATGTCTTTGTACCAGGCAACCTTTAGGCTTACAAACATAACCTCTGTGAGAGAGGTATCATCACCCCTGTTATCACATGTGGGGGAGGCTAAAATACAAAACAGTAAAGAGATTTGCCTGAGGTCATACATATCTTGGTAAAGAAAGGATTCAATCCCAACAAGTTCAGACTTCAGAACCCAGCAAAACAACTCATGTCACTAATAGAAATACAACACAAAAAAACAAATGTCTAAGTGCACATGTCTCATAGCTGTATGTGTGGGGTACGCACACCCATACCTGAACCACTTAGGCTGACATAAAATTTTGAATTTATCATTGCTCCCTGCTGCTTTCAATAAGGTCAACCTCCATCAATGCCACAGCAATTTCTAGAACATTCCATTTACTAAAACATCTTAGATGCATTTATTCTTTAAGAGTATTAGAATAAACTACATGCCACATTCAATAAAAGCAATAATCACTTCCCATGAATCTTACTCATTCCTTCATTTGTTAAGTCCAACAAATATTGACTGAGCACCTACTGAGAGTTTCTGACCTCAGAGAACTTACAAACTAATGAGGGAAACAAACACATTTGGGGTAGATTCAGTGTAACAGAAGACAATTTTCACACAAGGGTTCTATGTGTTAAGAGAGGCTGTTTTGGAGAATTAGGAAATCATTTCTAGAAATAGATATCTAAACTATGATTTCAAAAATGATAATTCAGTGAAGGAAGAGCAATGATTAGTTCAATTCAATTCAGGATATAGTGTTTGAGAATCTGATGGACAGGCAAGTCAGCTGCCAGTTACCCACATAAATTTGAAGAAAAAAAAGAATGAAGTAGGGCGAGAATTCAGTGATATCAGGCAAAAATTTGGTTTTATTAGAAAAGGGGAGATTAAAGCATATTTAAATGTTAATTAAAGGAGGTCAGCACAGAGGGAAAAAATTGTACATACAGGGGAAAACTGCACATCTATAGAAGAAAACACTTAGCAAATATTTTTTAAGTACTGTTGGTAAAGCTTTGTTCTCTATGTAATGGCACAGCAAAGATATGTTAAACCCTTTGCATAAATCAAAGAGATAAAAAGTTAGCAAGTGGGATAAATACAAGGAACTTTCAAAAACTGTGAAGTGCCTAGCACTAGACCTCCTTCTGGAGTTAGTAAATATAAAACAGAACAAAGTAAGAGAAACAATTGGTGTTTGTCATTATTATGTTTGAGGGAAAAAAATGTAGCAAGTTCTCTGGTCACCTTGGGTTTCTGGCTGGAGGCACTTAGTGAATCAAGTCATGGAAAATGAGAGCCCAGATAGGGCATGATTGTATTTTTAGCTAAGGAGACCAAGATCAGAGGAATCTGGGGGCAGTATATTAAAAATGAGTTCTTCAGAGACAGAAGTCAGAAATCTGCATATGAGTCCCCTTGAATCTTAAGCGATGCATGTGTAGAGCGAGGTTTTAGAAAACAAAGTAAAAACTACTGAAGAGGAGAAATATGGGTTATGTGCTTAAGTGGACACAGGAAGAAAATATAAAAGAGTCCTACTGGACCCTCTTGAAACACATGGAACTTTTACTAGAGACCCTGAAAAAGTAAACATTTTAATTAGAGTGAAATAAATGCAACATAAAGACTACACTTTACCCACCTAAGAAACTCAAAAACAAAAACGTAGGCTTGCAGATTTCAAGCAAATACACATGCAATTTAAATTTGCCATCAGAATAAAAATACTCTTTAAAGGAAAATCCAACTCTCAATCAGGGGAATAATTACACAATAGAAACAGATGTAGTAATGACAGAGATAGTGCAAGTAATTGCAAGAACTCAGACGAACTCATAAATAGGTTTGAGAATTTAAAGTAAAACAAGACACATAATGAATACACATTACAATAGGGGTGAGGGGGAGAAGTATCCAGAGCTGAAATATACAACACCTGAAATTAGTAAGTCATTGGATTTGCTTAGAAGCATATAAACATGGAAGAAAAGATCAGTGAGTTTAAAGAGAGTACAGAAACTATAGAAATTACAACATGGAGAGAAAAAAATGACTGAATGAAATAAATAGCATCTATAAAATGGAAATCATCAAAGATTATGCATGTCATTGGAGTTCTGGAAGATGGTGGGACATTTGTTTGTCACCACATTTTAATTGTGACAAAAAAAAAAACCAATAAACCCCAACAAAACAAAACAGAAAAATAAACAAAAACAACACTCTAAGACATATCATAATGAAATTCTTAAAAGTCATAACAAGTAGAAACTTAAAAGACAGCCAGTTTGCAGGAAGGGTTAACCTACACATGTGGAATATATAAGTTATGACAGACTTTTTATCAGAAACAATACAAGTCAAAAGATAGTGAAAGAAAATTCTTATCTCAGGAAAAAAGAGGGCTTGGGATTCTGTATTAAATGAAATTTCTCATTCAAAAGTACAATCAAAATTCTTTTTCAAATATTGACAGAATTTATTTTCAAAAAACCTAAACTTTAATAAAAGATAAAAGAAGGTGTTCAGACAAAAGGAAAATGCTGAAAGATAAAAATCTGTACCAACAAATTATAAAAATAAAAAACACTGTGAATACTAAACATGGGCAATAAGTCTGTCTTGCTTTTTTATTTCTTTTTAAAAGATAATTGAGTTAAAATTGTGAAAATTATGACATATAAAAATATGTGAGGTGTACTAGCACAAAGGACAGGAGGAAATAAAAATACAGTTTTAGTATACATCTTTTATATGAAGATATATAGTAAATAAAGACAACAGCAAATTAAACCAGTAGCAATTAAGGAAATTTATTCAGCTAATAAATCAGAAGAAAAGATAACAGGTTATACTTTTAAAATACAATCAAAAATATTAAGAAAAAAGGAAAATTTCTACTATATCCTTTTCGGGTACATACAACCTATAGTTTTTATGGAAAATTATTCTATCAATCAAAAGGTTTACCAGAGAGAAGAGCCATATTAAACATCTAGACTTGTACTGCCACTTGAAATCCCATACATTTTATTTGTGTATTTATATTAATTTCTTTATATTGATATGCAAGTTACATACGAGGTGATCAATATGTATTTATTGAATGAAAAAAATAAGTTCTGTGTATAAGCCAAATCCTTATAATTGGTTGCTCATGCTTTATCTACTTCCATTTGTTTTATTTTAAAAAGCAGTACAATCCATTTTCCAAACAAAACCTCATGTGGTACTACAACCTATATAATGAATAAAAGAACTTGGAAGAAGGTCTGGGGCAACGTAGCACTGTCGCTCACTTCCCTATTAACCAGGTCAACCTCCAAGTACATCTCTGTGAAACAAAAAGGATTATGAGGCATAATCCAAAAATTTCTGGTTTTTGTAATTCTACTGACAACTATGAATAACTAGATTTTCTAAAAAGTTTTATTAAGGTATGCAGTATATCATACAATTTACTTATTCAAAGTACACAATTTAGTATATTCACAGTTGAATCATGATCACAATCTAATATTAGAATATTCATAACCCCAAAAGAAATTAGCAATAAATTCCTATCACCCACTTCACTCCCAACCTAAAGCACCTAGTTATCTTTATCTCTACATAAATTTTTCTGTTCTGGATCTTTCATATAAATGGGGTCATACAATATGTAAAGGTTGTACCTGCCTTCTTTCACTGAGTAAGTTTTCAAGAATCTTCCATTCGTTTCTATTGCTGTATATTACTCAAGTATAAGATAAATCACATTTTACTCACCAGTTCATCAGTTTATGGAATTTTGGGGCCATCATGAATAATATAGTTGGAAGATTCAGGTACACATTTTTGGTTACATACATATTTTCATTTTGGGGGGAATACATAACTAAGAACTACTGGGTAGTATGCTAATCTATCTTCGACATTTTGGGGAAATGTTTTCCAAAATGGCTACATTTTACGTGCCAATTAGCAATGTATGAAAGACTGTTTTCCTTCAGTTATTTGTGTTTTCAGTGTAATATCTGACAAACAATTATATAAGCCAAGGTCTTAAGATTTACATCTATGTCTTTTATAGGAGATTTATAACTTTGTCTATTAAAAAAACTGAGTTAATTTTTTTACAAGTGTGAGGTAGGGGCCCAGACATTCTTTTCGGGACATGCAGTTATCACAGCACAATTTTAGAAGAAAATATTCTCTTCTCAATCTTACTGTCTTCACACTTGGATTAAAAATCAATTCACTATAAATGTGAGAGTTTATTTCTAGATAGTCAATTCACTTCCATTGATTTATGTATCTTTATATACCATTACCACCCTATCCTAATTACTATAACTTTGGAGTACTTGAAATTGGGGAATGTGAATCCTCTTGCAACTTTGATTTTCATTTTCAATATTGTTTGATTATTCTGGATCCCTTGTATTTCTATGTGATCTTAAAGTCAGTTTGTTGAATTCTGCAACAACAAAGATTTGCCTTGGATTTTGATGTGAGTTGTGTTTTATCTGTAGTCAATTTGGGGGAATTAAATCATTTTAACAATATTAAGTCTTCAATCTATAAACATGTCATGTCTTCCATCTATTTTGATCTTTAATTTCTTTTAACAATGCTTTATAATTTTCAGTGCACTAGGCTTGTACTTCTTTATTATTATTCTTAAGTAGTTCACACTTTTTAATCCTACTGTAAATGCAGTTGTTTTTTTAATTTCACTTGTGGGTTGTTCACTGTTGTATATACTGTTTGACAAGACTTAGTTGAGATATTTTGAGATATTATAATATTTTGAGATATAATATTTTGAGATATTATAATATTTTGAGATATTATAAATATCATAAACCAAATAATCAAATTCTCTCATATACAACTGCTGGTATTTGAGTCTTAATGAGTATTTTCATACTCCCTCATTTTCTCTGCAGCTAATAAATTCTTAAGAGCCTTGTAATTATGTATAATTTAAATATTTCATGTTAATATTCACTTGCCATTTGCAGGGGAGGAAAAGCAAGCATACAACTCTCTCCATGTAATTTTAATTAAAGAAATCCAAAACATTAGATGATACAATGGAATCATTATCTAGTCCACCACTCTTAACTAATACATAATATTAATTATTATATCTATTTAGGTAATTCCAATTCTAAAAAGAACAAAATATTTTTACAAACATTAGTTCATTAATCCCTACAACAATGCAAAGATTTGGTAAGATCAGTATTAACATTTTCATCTCAGTTCATAAGGAATAATACATTAAAAACAAGTAAATAATTTGTTCAAAGGCATTCAGAAAATCAGAAGTCGGAACTGATTTCCATTTGCCAAGAGGTAAGGCATGTACTTATATAGATATTTCTGTATGTATATCCAAAATTGTATATGCAATCATGGTTTAAATGTACTAGAGGTGCTATGAGAAATAAATGATCTTTTGAGACATTTTGTAAAAAAAAAAAAATTGAAACAATGACTCTCTAAAGAATCCCCAGTTAGTGATCCTTGTGCACAACTGATTTCTCATCTCATAGGTTTGTTTTGTTTTAAAGGCAGTAAAAATAAACTGTAATTACAAGGTTTTATATGTTTAATCATAGTAATCAAATGACAATGGGTTTATTATAAATGCAATTTTTGTTAAAAGTTTTTTCTATCACTAGAAAGCTGTTATAAAGAACATATAAAATTATGAAGCATGAACACCCCTGGTCTAGAAGGAGTGTTTGAAAAAGAGAAGAATGATAAATTAGAATGATTTTAGAATATCTAAAATTCCAAACACTTGAAAATCAACAGAAACTTCTGATATGAATCTTAGAGAACATAAAAAGTAAGAAACACTTTTTAAAGTTTCCCACCATTTCTGAGAACATATGGATTTCAAAAATAAGAAGAAAAAGCTCTAATAATAGATGTATTTCAACAAGAAAGAAAAAAGATGATAATAAGTATGGATCAGGAGTATTTATTTCAGTAACTCGGAAGTAACTAGGAACTCATAAACCATTTCATAATCAACTAGGAAATTATATATACCAGATCAATTGAAATGATTTGGAAAAAATTACTCCAGAACAATTTAAATTAATATTTTATTGACTTAGAATTGTTATATGAATATATATTCAAAATTATAAAATAAACCAGAACATGTTTCTAAGTCACCAGACTCTAATATTCCATGTTAATGAATTTTATGCAAAGGCCAATCTCTTAAGTTGTCACTCAGAATCTGACTTTTTACAACCCTAATCAGGTCACATTCCATGTTCCCTAGGCTACAACAGATTTTAAAAAGGAAACTAGAAAAAAAGGAAAGGAAGATAAGTGACGACATCTAAAAGCATAGCAAAAGAGTAAAGGAATCTTCTCAAGGGAATCTGATTGGTTCAAGAGAGGTTCCCTAAAAATACACCGAAGATATCCTAGAAATTCAAAGTTAACATATTCTACCTACATGCTCAGCATGTACAACCAATTTTTTTCTATTCTTCCATCTTGTATTATAAGCAGTACTTATGATTAACAGTCATCTAGGAAGGACTTCAACAGAGAAGTTAGAGATCAATACAATCTTAACAAAAATAAAACAACTTGGGGAAGTAAAAACTATGCATAGAAAATTTTTCTTTAAATTATCACTAAAATTCTCAAAGATATGCAAAATTATTTTACCAATTAAACAAGAAAAGGATTCTATATAAAGGAAAAGAAAAATACTAACTACATGATTAACTACATGATAGGGGAAAAAATCAACTGGAGAACAAATGTAAAGAAATCTTCAAGAAAGTAAAACAAGAAGGCAATTAAATGCAAAACAAAACAAAACCAAAAAAAACTAGGAAATAAAGAACCAGTAAAGAAGATGTAATGTCAAAATAAAAAGACCCAGAAAGGACAAAAATATTAGTGGGAAAAATCTTTAATTACAATCATTAGATTTTAAAGTGTTTTAAAGGACTTATCAGAACTGATTTCCTTCAGTTCTGAAGTTTATTATGACAACTGAGCCCACAGTTAAATGGAATAGAATCACTATTATAGCAAACTTCACTGTAAAATCAAAACTTTAGGGCAAAGAGAAGTTCCTACAAATAGTGAAAGAAAAACCATAAGAGTACATCAAATAATTAGAAAGCCAAATAGCTTTTAACTTCTCAACACCAACACTGGAAATAAGAAGACATAGGAATAATAACTTCAAATTTTTTCCAACCAAGTGTCTACCCTGTCAATCTAAAACTAAGGTAGAATGAGACATTTTTAGAATGACTAGGTATCAAAAGTGCATTTCCCATACAGCATTATCTCAAAAAATACCAAAGGATGTACTCCATCAAAACAGAAACATGATCTAAGAAAGGGGGAAATATGAAAGATGCATGAAACCCAGCACAGAGAAGCAAATGGCATCTCCAGAACACCAGAACAATAATTCTAGGATCAGAGTGCAACTAATGTAGAGGGGACAGATAAAACATCAGCAATGTGACTCAGAGCTTGGCATACTGTCACCACAAACTGTGGTGTCACCACACCTAATTTTTTTAACAACAACAACACAAAATGCTCAGTAGATAGTGAGCCACACTCTTATCTGCTTAAGCTTACACTACAAGTCACTTGTTAATGGATTTGTGACTGTCTCCCACCAATAACCAGCCCCAATGTGATGCCTGTATCAGCTAAGAAAGTTTCTTTCATTCTTGGATGGCTATTTTAGCCTACTCTGGAGTGTTGGATAGGCATGGTGAACTTAGAAATACTGAAAAGACACTTATCTCAACAGCCTTCCAGTGTTCCCATGTTAACCCTGATGTTTTCAGGACTCAAACATGATCTTGTCCATTTTCTTTCTCAGAGGGGCTTAGTAAACTCTGGCAAAAAGAATCACAGAGGCACAATTCCATTTCTCTATAATAAAAATATATTGGTTTATGCAAAACAACAGTGTGATGGCTAGCCCATATAGAAGAACAAGGAAATGTTACAGGTTTATCTCTAGGGGAGAGGGAGAAGGAGAAGAAATGAGGGAGGGGGATAAACTGGGTACTTGGGTGTTCATTTTAGTAATATCCTTTAAACTGAGGCACATTTTAAGTACTCATTCTTAGGTAGTATACAGTTCACAACTTTAAAAAGTGAAAACAAAACAAAGGGTTCACTAATTAGGAAATGATTGATTAATAAATGCCTTGAATGTCTATAAAGCAAGTTGGTGCTTTATTTAACAGAAAACTACAATACTCTCATAATAAAGGTGCAGAGAGGTCTGGAGCAGGGCTACAGAAAGAGTGATAAACACCATCTATTTTTAAAAAATGCAAAAGAGTAGGTAGGTGGTAAAAAGTACAAATGCAAGTTAGTGTTATATATATGTGGTTTTTAGTTATTGAATGAAATCACAGCATGAAGTAAATTTGGGAAGATGTCCATCTTAAAGTACTAATTTAGTGCTTTGTCGGTGTAATCTCAGTAATTCAAAAAATTAGGCTTCAAAATAATTGATTCCAGAATCATCAGTACCTGGAGTTACAGAAAGGTAATACTTGACTAAAATAATGTTATATGCAACAGTATATTTTAAGGGACAAGAAGAGGCTAAAACCATATGTTTTAATTAAATTCTGGATTTCCACATATTCTTATCAATTAACCAATAAGAATTAGTTCTAGATCAATGGAATTCATTCCCAAGTTGATCTTTACCTTCCAGTGGGCTCCCTAATATGCCAGGTAACAGATAAGAAGTGCCTTTCAGAGGAGCCCAAAAGACAGATGTGGATGGGAGATAACATGTTGAAGCTGAAGTGTTGTTTGTAGATGAGAGTCTCAAAAGCAAAAAGAAAAAGATGAAAACAGGTAAAAACCAAGCAATTCTAGCACTGACTAGGTAGAAAGCTAAAGAAACACATAAAAGTATCTCTGTCAGTGATACTGAAGAACAAGTGAGAGGAGGTGTTAAAAGTCAAGAGAGGAATAGATTTGAGAATGCAAGGAAGAAGTAACAGCTGTGAATAGCAGCTAGTAATTAGCAATAGCAATCAGAAGCAAAATAAATCTTTATTTCTCACACATGATGTGCTAGGTTACATGTTAAGCACTTGACACATCTTATTTCTCTTAATTCTCCCAACAATGAGTGCAATGAGACAATTATGATCATCACCCCATTTTACAGACTCAAAAATCAAAGAGGTTAAGTAATGCACTCAAATCTAGAAAGCTGATAAATGAGGAAGCTGGTAAACACCCAAGTCCATCTAAGTTTTCGAATATAGCAAACCTAATAAGAACTATAAATTCAAACCCATGAGTACACATTTGTATACAGCCTTCAGACATAAGCTATTCCTCAAAAAAGGAAAAGGAACTTTAAAAGTTGATGTTTTTCAAGGCAGGCTATGAGTTTTTTATCCAAAACTTCACACAGACAAGAAAGTAGGTTTAACGTTACAAATCAGTTCAAAACAAGTTTCAAGAATAAAGGTTTTAAATTTCAAATTAAAAGTAAGCTAATTTAGCCTTAGGGGTTTAGATGACCAACTTTTGGAGGGCCCATTTCTTTAAATCAATTATGATCGATATATACCAGATGGCTGGACTGTCAAAATGGATAGAGCTGTTTGTATGATAAGATCACTGCATCTGTCACTGGACAACTTTGGAGAAAGTGTCACATCCAGAAACTCCCTAACCTCACAGCCCATGTATGTGAGAAAAGTCCATCAGGGATTAAGATGGGTAGTGAGGGGATTAGACAGGGTTACAGATTTTGACAGTGTTTGTCTGTCAAATTATTGTTGGCATTTTTATTTCGAGAGTAAGGACAGGAAACAAAAGCAATAGCTCTCCACAGTCTAAATAGTATCCAAGGGGGTTATCAAGGTATGGGATTTTATTCCTTCATCTTTAAAACACTTTTTACTCCATTTTACTACAAACAATATAATCTTAACAGGCGCCATACTGTGTCTGATATCAGAAAGGATATTACCATAATTAAATGTTATTTCTGTGAGGATATGTGTGCTACAGGTTGAGACAAGATCATATATGGTATTATATTGCAATTTGCAAAATCATCTCACTCCTGCTGCTTCAGAAACTCACTGTAGAATAGCAATGACTAGAAAGCTACAGTACTTTCATAATAAAGGTGCAGTGATGTCTGTAGCAGGACTGACAAAAAGAGTGATAAACATCATCTATCAAAAGATAAAATATAAAAAGAGCAGGTAGTTTAACATTCCCCAGAATACTGTACTTACACAAACCTACCAGCACCAGCCTCCTTACATACATTTCTATTTCACAATTTCAGCACTGGGGATGCCTCTCTTACCTTCAGAGCAAACCAATATGAAAAATAAAGAGTAATGGTTACACTTATGTCAAGGTCACACTCGTTCAAGTATTTTTAAGGTCTCTCTTTTCAGTTAAGTCATGGATGAAAATAAAGCCTTAAGAATTAGCACCATTTTGTCAATCTGTCTCTATCTAAAATTATTTTAGCTCACAAGTATTTGTTACAAACATTTTTCATTGGAAAACAACCTGACCAACATCAATAATTATTTAATTACTCTATGCTGACTGCAAAAAAGGAATAAAAATTATGAACAGGGGGACTCAAATTGTTTCACTGTTTCAAAACCACAGTTAAATCAGGTGACCTCTGAAAAGAGTCTGGTCATGCGCCGCTAACCTAACTGTGGGAGGTAAAAGGATTTCATCTACTAGCCTATAGAAGAAATTAGCCAAATTTAACTTGAATTTGTATACCTTCACTACCTAAATGACTTACCAATGGTCCATTCTTTATGTTTTCAGAATGTAATAAATGAAACTGAATTGAGAAGCATGATCAGAATACAGATACCCCTCAAAAAAACAGAGCAATTTAATGTGTGAAAATTAATTCTTTTGAAATTCAGTAAGTGTAAACCAAAATACTGTACTTGAGCTGAAACCTAGCCATTTTAAATTTTCACCTTCACCATGTAACCTGTTTCAATTAACTCATTTATTAATATAAAACAATATTATTTTCCTTATATTTTACAATTAGAGAGCAAAAGATAATAAAATATGTCCAGTGGTGAAAATATGATGTTAACTATAAGGCTTGATGCTCTGACAAGTTATAGAAATTTAAAAAACATATGTGTGCCGGGCACGGTGGCTCGTGCTTGTAAGCTTCAGCCTATGAAGCGGCTGGGGCCAGGGATCACGGTTCGAGTCCCGCCTGGGGCCCGTAGTGAGACCTGGTTCCAAAAAAACAGCTGGGCGTGGTGGCGCACGCCTGTAATCCCAGCTACCTGGGAAGCTGAGGCTGGGGATGGCTTGAGTCCGTGGTACGCCGGGCAACGAGAGCCTGCGGTTCCACAGGCAAAAATAGCGAGACCTAGTCTCAAAAAAAAAAAAAAAAAAAAAAAAAAAAAAAAAAAAAAAAAAAAAAAAAAAAAAAAAAAAAAAAAAAAAAAAAAAAAAAAAAAAAAAAAAACATATGTGTATATATGAAAGAGAATGGAGTGGTTTAATTCAGAACTACTCCAATAAACTGTAGAAACTACAAAGTTATAAACCATGAGGTCAAAACTGATAATAAAACAATACAACTACAAAATACATAGCACCTGATTCCATATCCTCAGAGCTTTCAAGAAAGCTAACTTACTTGATTATCACCCCCATTTTAGTGAGGAGGAGGCAGGGCTGACCAGTTAAAGCCATACAGCTAGTTGGAGGTTGAGCTGAAATTAAAGACCAAGTCCTGTCCCTCCAGAGTTCAAGCTCTTAAGCACCAAGTTACATTATCTCTACAATTTGGGGAAAGTGTATCAACATCTTCATTCTACTATGAAGAGCTAACTTGATTTTATGGTGACAAGCAACTGAGAAAATATGATGTTATAAATTTTAAAAAATTATACAAATTTTTCTGAAATTTATGGATTGAAAAGTATAGATTAACAGATGTACAAAAAGTCAAAGATGTTAACTCAAGAGACAGTTGGCATATCCCCCTCTTTGTCATTTGCATTTTAGAAGTACATTCAGACAAGGAGAGTAGCATGTGCAAGACACAGAGTTGTGATGGAACCCAGTTCATAAGGGACCAAGAAAGTTCAAGGTTGCTCATGGTGGGCACACAGAGATAGCTGAAACTAAAGAGGAAAGAGGAAATAGGTAACAGAGTAATAGTTTATGGAGGTCTTTGTGAGAAGCACAATAGTGTCACTTTCAGTTTTAGAGAATAGCTTTGTTGTGGAGAACCTGTCTGCAGGGAAACCAGTTTGAACTGCAACATATTTCAGCTGTGAGTCTGAACTAAGGTAACAAAAAGGAGACAGGGATCACAAAGAAACAACATTTCTGAGGGAATCATGACAATATTGTGAGCAGCAGGTTGTACATGAAGAAATTCTTTGAGATTATACTGCAATTTCCCCTTGGAGACAGATAACATGACCCTCATCAAACAAGAGAGGGAGTTCCTAGAGTAGTAATACTTCAGGGAGACTGAGTGAAGAAATGAGGTGACTGCATCACATTAGATGAGGAGGACAGTGCTAACCATTCACCCATAAGAAATAATAGCCTGGGACTCAAGAGGGAGATTAGACTAGAGAGAGAGAACTAGGGATATACATGAAGTCATAGGACCACAGTTTGGGAAACATAACTGGTAAGAGAAGTCCCCATATCACTTCTGCACATGATAAATTTACCAAATAAAGCTTATGCAGTGATCTCTGAATTATGTAGTTGAATTACTGATTTACAATCAGTAAATGAGGTGATCCAAGTAGCTAAATCTTACAAATATTTATTTTTATCATGTTGAGCATTAGGTTAAAATTGTTGTAACTTTGGTGGTGGTTTCTCAGTATATTCTCTGCCATTTTACTAAAGTATATAAAACATAACTTTTTCATAAATTTCTAATTTCTAAAATGAATTTCTTTAATATAATGCTTGATACATTTACCAGTTAATGATTTAGAATTATCGCTGCCCTGCAGACTATGATGATTTTTACTTTCTTCCAGGTATGATACTCCTGGCATTTCTCATTGCTCCAACTCACGCTGTTTTTGTCATACCTTTCTTCTTCATTTTCATCATTAATCTGGACTATAATCAAATAACATACAACACACCTTCTTTAATTTGTCTATAAAGGTAAACTACTAGTTCAAAATAGTATAAAAGTCTTCCCCTATACAACAAGAGGACTGTAAATAGCTATTTTGAATGTTGGGGGGAGGAAGAGGTATTAGTTTAGCTTTATCCAATGTTGTTAGAACAAATGAGTTCTAAATAAACAGGAATAAAGTATACAAAAAAATCTACTAACTTTTTAAAATTCACCTAAGAAATGTACTCTTTCAATAAAGTCCCTAACAGAATTTATTCTTCTGAATACTCCAGCTACATCAAACCACTGAAACATTTGATGACTTCTGAGCTGCTTGAATTGATATTTCCAATTCAAACTTGAAGCCTGGATGAAGGATTTGTAATGGAACTTTGGGGCCAATTCAATCTGACCATTCCATGTACAGACTCAGACTGCTCTACTATAGCAAATCCAATGTTCCTTAAGTCACAGAAACTATGTCATAAATGAAAAAAGATGATCAAATGCATTTGTGAGCTAACACAAGAATAATTCTTTTAACCTCACAAGAGAAAAACTGAAACTGGAAAGTTCTAGCATTGTAAAAGCTCTGACTCATGAAGATAGGATTCAAAAAAATTCTTTCTTTGTTCTACCTTTTTCAGTTATTTAAATAAAAGTTCAAGAAAATCAATTTTCTTGATTAATTATAACTATTTTAACAGTGTTCACACATCAATATAAATATATATATACTAGAAAAAAAGGAAAATACAATGAGAACATCAAACTACACCAGAAGTCATGTTTTATGTTTTCTTTTTTGAGAAAAATATCTTTAAGCATCACTAAAGTCTCATGACTACACTAACGCAATGAAATGAACTCTGACTTGGAGCTTAAAAGCTCAAATTAACATTATGAATCTCAAGGAATGTTAATGATGGATAGGTTCGATAATAGGTAGGCAGAAAGATATGACAGACAAACATATATTTGAATCTTCTCTTGGAACACAGCATGTACATAAGCTACTTATTATTTAAATTTCAATTAAATCCAAGTATTTTTCCCAACCCACATTTAAATACAAAAATGTTGGTCATTAGTCAACAAAAGGCCGAATTAAGTTCTATGTTCAATCAAGGAGAGCAAGCTAAACAGCTGCATCTTTCTGTTTGCCATTATTGAAAATAAGTTGGGATTTCTGTTTTATAATTACAGACTTAATAGGATGTCAGGATGTTATAAAACAAACAGAACGTCAGTCAACCAGAAAGCAACAGGGCACTTGTTAAATGTGAACTGTTGAGATATAGGATCAAGTCTGCTGTGTTAAGGAGGAGGAGGAACACTGATGAAGAACTGCTTTTTGCTATGCTTTCCGTCCACAGGTCCCTTTGGTAAGGTCACCCAATTTCACATACACATCTGTCAGGCATCAGATTTTTAATTAGAGACATTACTCTTTAACTCACAATTCTGCACTCATACATAAAAATTTTAGCAGAGAAAAAAGTTTGAGTCGAACAGAAAAAGCTTTTGTAAACACGTTAGGCTTAAATATGCAATTATTACTGTTCTTTATTGATTTAAGTCCCTAAAAAGCATCTATTAAAGGAAATTTAAATTTTATCCTGCCAAATGTCCAAATCACATCTGGCTATGCAAATGAAATCAACACCTTGAGTTGTATCCAGAAACCAACAGGAACTCAATGTAAATTGGAACAAAAGGTAATGTATTCCATATGGATAGAGGATTTTAAATGCCTATAAAACGTTTCATAAAAGCACCTAAATTCACTTCACCAACTAAGGGGTGGTCAATAAGATATTTTACCTATGCTAATTACTATTTCTAATTCTTAAATTTAAGTTCTGTTCAAGCATAAAGAATCTTTAAATGGCTACTTTATACTCCGATTGCATAATTGTTGGCATACGAGAAAAAGTATTTGCCTTGCAAACAATGTTGAATATATTGCTCTAGTTCATTTAAAAAGCCATAATACTCAGGTTACTTTCAGTGGAGCAAAGAGACAATATCTAAAGTCCTACACCAGGTAAGAATGTATGTACTGTCTTAATTAGTAGCTGCAAAAAAAGACTTCAGAAGAGATATAGCCATACATTTATTTCTTTTTTTAAGTAAACCTATCAGGAAAAATTAGGCAATAGGAGTAAGACACAATGGTTTATGAACAGGGAAAAATTCTTTAATCTTTAATTCATTTTATAGGCAATTCAACAACATTATTTCTGAAACATCTACCATAAAACAACAACTGCACCGTTCAAAGTTCTAAATAGTAGTTCTTATATTCAGCTGCACACTAAAATGATCTGGAACTTTATAAAATACAGATGCCTGAGTTGCATTCAAAAGCTCTGATTTAATAGATTGGAGGCAGTCTGAGTATCAGTTCCCCAGATGATTCCTATACCCAGACAAACAGCTGTTCTACACCAAAGATAGGTTCCTCAGTCATTCTAGTCTTCCATGATAAACCTTTCTATTCATAGTACTCTATGTTGTGGTGTTATGGTATGAAGATACATTGTCATTTCTAGCTGTACTCTCATTGTACAGTGTCAACATGGAAACGTCCAAAAAAGAAACCAATGTGAGTCTCTTAGCAACCAGGGAGACACAAAGCCTGCTCACTTAATGTTACTCCTGTGATATATGCTCAAATTTCTTTCAGGCAACCCAAACAAGATCCTTGTCCTTTCTCTCCCATAATCTATATGTGATATGATGATGGGTGATATGAGCTTACCACAAATGTGCATGTGCACAAGGTGTTGGAACATGAGCAACCCATGGATGGTGGCTATTTCACCACTGCAAATGCCCCAGCATGAGAACTACACAGGATCAAAAGCCAAATAGAATCAAACTTCTCTGTGAGTTGGAGACAGAGAGAACAGGAGACTACTCTCCTAGTTTTCTCCCAGAGATCCAAGAACATTTCAAGAAATGAAAGAGAATATACTGTGTTGAGGCCTAAAAGAAGCTTCCTGATTTGAAAGAATCTGGGAGACTGTCCAAATATGGGAACTAGAGTTTCCCACAATATCCTGAGGCTATCATAAAGAAGGGAGAAACACAGACCACCTAAGTCAAGGATGTGGGCTTAGGTAGTTTTCCCACTTGCAATCCATTTCAGGTAAGTCCAGTGTTTGAGCCTATATTTATTCATTCACAAGCTCACATCGAATTGTATTCCTAGTAGAAAGTCAAGTGGAGGTTTATGGTAAATGCTTAAGACAAAATAAGGTCTCCAAAGAAAAATCAGAGGGAAAAGAATGCCAATCTTTAAAATGTTGTATAAAATACATGAATGGCTGGCAATCATGGGCACTCAACAAACACTGTCGAATAAATAAATTTTGTCTACACCAGGTGTACCTAAGACAAATTTCACATAACTCCCCAAGAGTAACAAAATAATCCTGAGAGATATTAAGAAATATAAATTCCCTGAATTCATTTCTCTTCTGCTAATTGGCATCAGTGATAAGGACTATTAACTTAAAATATGCCTACTTCCAATGAAAATAATTTAATACATCATTCATATTAAATTACCTGGATGCAAAGTAAAGAACTCAGCAGTTACAAGATACACTATATTGCTAGTAATAATTTTACTTAAGAGAGATTTCTTTTCATTTAATTGGTACCTATATCTAAATATCAAAAGAAATATTTCCAGCTTGGAGGCAAATGACAATGTATCATTTTTGTGCATTCTCTCACAAATGATGAAAATAAACAAATGATCAGTAAGCACAAAGCGGGTAAAAAAGTTCATTCTGACAATTAGTTATTGAATATATTATTCTTTGAGTATTTTATGTGTAATTGGCAATATCATTTCTTCATGACAGGACTCATTTAGTGAGACTACAACTTCCCATCAATTCAATATTTTACAATAAACTTGAGCAGTAATTAGTTGGCATGAATCTTGCTACATTACCATATACACATTGTGACTAGATTTTAATAGGACCATCTCATCTGTATTCACACAATGGTGTTAAACCAATTATTTTTTTGTAAGTTGCCTTAAAATAAATCTACTTAATTTTTCATCTTCACTTTCCCTGTGCTACAAATATGCAGGTATGCAGGAGTAAAAGAACATCTTAATATAAACAAACTAGGCACCCAATCACCTTGAGTTACATTTGAATCTATCTCCAGATATGCACCTTTTTATTATTACTAATAATTAGTTTCTAGAAATCCAGGGCTCAGTGATGGGTGAAAAGCAAAGCTGCAATATCTGCTCAAAAATCTTAAGATTTTGAATTTAAAGGAAATACTATATATCTGATATACTTAGAGAATTTCAGAATAATCTTTTCAGTGAGGCAACATTTATTAGAGACAAAAATTGTACTAAATTCTTCATGATAAAGTCAACCGTATGTTGCCAAAAAGGTGCTTGGTTATACCTGAGGAAGAAATATTTAAATGTAGTATGTGGCTTCTTTGTGTTGTTAGAGCAGATAAAATGTTTCACTGCATGTATAATAATCATTGTTTCCTCTATTCCCAGAACCCCTACTACACTCTGATTTCTTTTCAACTTCCTCCCCACCAGCATACCTGATAGCCCTTGTCCCTATCTCTCTTAATCTAAGAGCCCTTAAAGTGTTTATTAATATCCACAATGTTTTTGTATTATGCTTTGTCCAACTGTCCACTATGTAAATATCTAGTATTTACTTTTGTCATTCTGACTTGCTTTACTACACATTATTCACTTGAACGCTATAAATGAAAGCATTTCTCTCTTTTTATGGCTACATAGTATTCTATGGTGTGCATATACCATGTCTTCTTAATCTAATCAACTACAAAAGACAGTTAGGGCTGTTTCCTTGTTCTAGTTATTGTAAATAATACTGCAATAAACAAAGAATATAATTTCTTTTGACATTAATGGTTTATGTTCCTTGGAGAGATGCCTAAAAGTGGGGTCATTGAGACATGTATTATATTCATTTTTAGGATTTTAAGACAAATCAAGATCACTTATCATAATGGTCCACAAGTTTACATTCTATCTCATTGTATTTTAACTGTTGTCTTTCTTATTGGAAATGACAACCAAGATTTTTTTATACATCTGTTGGCCTTATAAATATCCTCTTTGATGAACTAACCACTTATTAATTGGGTTGCTTTTCTATGGTTGAATTCTAGCATTTTTTATCTGTCCTATTTTAATATAACCTATAATCCCTTGTCGGTTAAATATTGTATGAATATTTTCTATGCAGTAGCATCTCTTTTTAATCTTCTTATATTTTCTTTCACTGTGTAAAAAGCATTTTAACTTGAAGTAATCCCAATTGTTTGTTTTTGCCACAGGGATGGAATCTCCAAAAATATCTTTATCATTGAATGTTTTCTTCAATATTTTTACTGCTGCAGGTCTTATATCTAAAATTTCCTCCATTTGGAATTTACTTTTGTGAATGCAGCTAAAGCCTGATTCAATCTCATTCTTTTACATATGGCCTTTCTGTTTTCCCAACACTATTTATTAAAGTGACTCTCCATTCTTCACTGTATGGCTGTGGCTACTTTATCCTAGATTAGGTCCTGATGTGTGCATGGATTTATTTCTGGGCTTTGTATTCTAAAACATTGATCCATATATTTACTTTAGACCTATGTATCTAATACCATATTGTTCACAGTACTGTTGCTTTATAGTTAAGTTTAAAGTCAGATAATACGATAATGTTTCTCTCCTTTTTCTCTTTTGCCACTCAAAACCCTTTTTAGCTCTGTATAAATGTGAATTTTTGCTCCATTTCTTTGAAAAGTATTGCTGATATTTTGATGGGGATTGCATTCAAATTATATATCATTTTCAGTAGGATAGTTAATTTGATTACATTGATTATTCCCATTTATAATGATGGATGCCCTTCAATTCTCATGTCGTGAGCACCTTTATGAGATCTTGTACGATCATCATTTAGGTCCCTCATGTCCCTCAGTTAGATTAATCCCAAGGCACTTGATTCTTTTTAAAACAACTATAAAGTTACTTTTCTGTTGTCTTTGCTTCTCATTCATTATATGTATGCAGATCTTCATATATTAAATATATGCCGTATTTATTGTACATTTCTAATATCTAATATCTAATAGTTGGGGTTTTTTTGGTGGAGTCTTTATGGCTTTCTACATAACTAAATTATCTGTGAAGAGCAATAATTTCAATTCTTTTCAGACATGGATTCCCTTTATTTCCTATTTTTGTCTGATAACATTGGCCAAAACTTCTAATGCTAACTTAAACAGAAGTAGTAACAATATTGTTTCATTTCTGAACTTAAGAGAAAAATTTTCAGTTGCTCACCATTCAGATTATATTTATTGTTGGTTCCCATATAGTTGGTTTTCCCATATTGTTGGGAGGTAGGTTTCACCAATTCCCAACTGTTTAGTTTATCATAATTGGGCATTGAATCTTTTGAATGTTTTTTCTGTCTCTATTAAAATTTTTATCTTTCCATTTTTTACATACAATTTATTGCCTTGATTGATTTACAAATATTAAAACATCCTTGCATTCCTGGTTTAAATCCCACTTAATTATGATGTATAATCCTGATAGATTGCTGAATTTAATTTGTTAGAATCTTATTGAAGATTTTTGCATCAATGTTTATCAGGTATACTGAGCAATATCTTTCTGATGGTATTTTCTTTCTTTATATTAGTGTAATGTTGACAACTTAAAATATCAGGAGAAGCATCTCCTCTTATTTTTAAAAACAATTTCAGCAAGATGTGCACTAATATTGTTTAAAGATTTGGTAAGATTCATTTGTAAAGCTGTCTGGTTCTGGGGTTTTGTTTGGGGGAGAAATTTTATTGCTATTTCAATGTCTATGTTTAAGATTGGTTTGTTCAACTCTTCTGTTTCTTCCTGATTTTCTTCAAGCTTATCAAATGTATTGTTGTATAACTGTTCATAGTAATCTCTTATAATCATTTTTATTTCTGCTAAATCTCTGATAATTTCTCCTCTTTCACTTTTGATTCTGTTTCACTAGTGCTTTCTTCTTTTCTTTTTCAGAGGATACTTATCTATTTTGTTTATTTTCACAAATAACCAATTCTGAGTTTCAGTGATCTTTTCTATAGTCTTTTGATCTCTATTCTATTTATATACACTCTTATTTTTACTATTTCCATCCTTCTGTTAAGTTTAGGACATCTTTTTCCCCTCTTTTTCAAGTTGTTTTTGGTGTAGTATTAGGCTACTTGGTATTTTTCTTGCTTGCTACTATGGGTTAGTACTGCAATTATTTTCCCTCTTAAGACCATTTTTGCTATGTTACATAGATTCTGATCACTTGCATCCTTATTTTTATTATCTTAAGGTACTTTTGATTGCTGTTTTAATTTCTTCCATCCAAAAGTTATTAAAAAGCATATTGTTGGTTTTTAGCTTTCTGGGAGCTAGAGAAAGTTATTGATATAATTTCTATCTTTGTTGTTTTATTTACTATTAATATGTACTGCAACACATGGTCTATTCTTGAAAAAAAATGTATATACAAGCAGGTTTTTGGGGTTTTTTGTGGAGAGTTCATAGATATATTAAGCATATTCAGTTTAGGTCTTCATTTTAAGTCTACTATTTCCTTATTTATTATCTGTCTTATTAATCTGTCCATAGATGCAAGTGGAATGTTAAAATCCCCTAATATTTTGTTATCAATATTTCTCTTCACTGTCTTAGTAACTGACACATTTTGGTGCTCCATCATTTTATATATAGAGAGAGACACACACAATATTTCTCTTTACTGTCTTGGAACTGATGCATTTTGGTGTTTTATCATTTGCTATATAGAGACACATATATCTACAGATAGATCATATATCTATCACATATATAGATATATCACATATATATCACATATAGATATATAGACATATCTAGAGACATATATATGTATCCATACACACATATGAATGCTATTTATTTTTACTCTATTAGGCACTTAATCGTAAGTAATGTCCATCTCTATCTCTTGATAGCTTTTTTGAAACTGAAAGTCTTTCACCTGATATGAAATAGAAAGACATTTTATCTGATATAGCTGTGGCTGACTTTTGTATTTCTCTTTAGTTGTAGAATGGTCTTCCAGACTTGAAGTCAGTGTTTGCTGGTAAGATGGATTTCTTTAAAACAACATAAGGTTGACTATTGTATCACAATCCATTCAGGCACTACACACCTTGGGACTACTGAATTCAGACCACTTACAGTTAAGGTGACTGAGACATAGGTACTCATTTCCATCTTTATTGTTTGTTTGTTTTTTATTTTTCCAGTTTGTTGTTTTATTTTTTGAGGTTTTCCTTTTGATCTACTCGTTGTCTTATGTGTCATTTCTACTGATTTTGTTTAAAGGTTCTACTAAAATTAGTATATGATTACTTATGTCACTTGTTAGATGACCTGGTCTAGAATTATTTGATTGATCCACTGCTACTTTTCTCTTCCTCTGTGTCATGTAATTTAAGTGTGGCTACTGCTATGTGTTGTCTATTGCTTTAGGAATCCTTAGGACTACTTACATATGCAACTTGCTGTAAAGAGATATTTATTTTTACTTTTCAATGATGCTCCTTATCCTTCTGTTTTACCATGAAAAATAATCTCATAGGGTTGACAATTCTAGGTTTAAATCATTTTTAAGTAATTATCTCCTGCCATTCCATTTTTGCTTATACTATTTCACTGAAAACTCTGCTGACAGTCTAAATGGTGTTTCTTACAGGTTACCCTTTTTCCTCTTGATGTTTTTGGTATCCTGCATTTGCCATTGACATCCAAACTGGGTTTTGTTTTGTTTTTCAGAATGTGTGTTAGGAGGAGGTATGGGGGCAGGGAGTGTGCATGGAGTGGGGGTGGGTATGGGGTGTGGGAGTGTGTGTGTGTGTGTGGTATTATGTTTGTAACTCTGGGTCTCTTGTATTATGACATCTTGTTTATTTCCAAGATTCAGGGGGTTCTCAGAAATTATTTCTTAAATTAAATATTAAATTTTCTACTTTCTATTTCTTTCATTTTTTCTTCTCTTCCTTTTGTGATACCCCTGGTGTGGATTTTCTTTCTCTTTAGCTTACCACCAAGGGCTATTAAACTATTTTTATTCTGTCTTCTCATTTTTGCTGTATTGTATAGTCTCCAATATTGAGCTTTCAAACTGATTAATTCTATCCATTGTTGATCTTTGTTTGCTGTTAAGGCCCTGAACTGCATTTTTAATTCAGTTATAATAATTTTGTAATAAAAAATAAATATTATTTTTTTATCCACTACTCTAAATGTAACTGGTTCACACTCAGTTGGTTCTTATTCTGTTCTTGTTTTGATATCATTCATTTTTTTTCTGTTGTTCAATGGGCATTGTTATAATTGTTACCATAAACTCCTAGGTATATCCCACAGTTCTGCTAGACTAAGACTCTCTCAGAGTTTTTTCTGCTCCAATTATTTGTATATATTCTCTCTTCGTTTTCAGTTTTAAGGGTGGTACTAGGAATAGGTTTTAAAACTACCACCTTTTTACCTGTTGAAGTGATCAGAAAGCTAATACCAGTAAGAGATAATAAAAAAGAACCAAGAGAATAGAGCACCCACCGGATTATATAGTTGATATCAAATTTCCTTCCTATTTAAGCCATTTTAGTTGGCTTTCTATTTAGAAGAATCCTAATTGATGACCATGAAAATGGTCATCAAAAATCATTTTTGTAATGATAGAACACTTATAAAACTTAACTTTATATTATGCCACAAACTAATCCTCAATTCAAAAGAATGTGTAAAAAAGATTACTTTCTGTACAGATAATATAATAAAAACATAAATACAAGACAGAAAAAAATAGTTGAATAAGAGCAAAACTAAATCTCAACTACTTAATCATTTCTCAACAAAAAAAAACATTTTAAAGAATCAACTACATATCTTTAGAAAATAGGGACAGGACACTACACACCATAAAAAGAGAGAAAAGAAAAATCAGGAAAAAAGAAAGAAGAAAGTAATAAACATCAGAAACATATAATGCAACAATGCAATGTTATTTCAACCAAACAATTACATATATATGATCAACAGTATGTTCAAAAATACAAAATGTTGTGAAAAACAGGAATCAAAATTAAAATCAGGATTTAAATGCAAAAAAAAAAGAAATACAGTCAGATTTATGATGAGAAGAAAAGATATAACATAGAAAGGGAAACTGGTGGGAGACAGAAAACAAAGCAATCATTCAACTAAAAATATCAGAAAGCAAATAGCAATAAGCAAAATAGAGATTAAGATGTAAAAAAATACTTGGAAAAGTTGAACTAGAAAATGTATCCAAGACTTTCTTTGAAAGCAATTGGGGAAACAAGTCTTTAGCTAGTATAATAAAACATACTTAGAGAAAACACAATATCAACAATAAGAGTAATAAAAATGTATACCTTCAGAAAAAGATATTACAAATACTTTAAAGAACAGATAATAGTACTAAATATGAATACTTTATATTTTACACATTATCAAGTCCCTAGAGGGCCTTTCTTAATCAATATACTGCTCATGAAATAAAATGCTAATAAGATGTTGTTAGGTAGGATTAAGTTTTGGAAAGTAATAAGTCATTGAAATTTCTAAGATTTTTTTTAACTCCCCCCACCCATCCAAGACACTTTTCACAATATTGTCCTAAAACGTTTAGAATAATAAGGATC
The DNA here is from genome assembly GCA_004024945.1 of Uropsilus gracilis. Lineage (NCBI taxonomy): Eukaryota > Metazoa > Chordata > Mammalia > Eulipotyphla > Talpidae > Uropsilus > Uropsilus gracilis. Next base: position 42,368 of record PVHY01008188.1, read on the forward strand.
TTGACTTTGAATTCAAGGGAAGAATACCAGAAAATATGTATAAGTTGTCATTAAATTACTATCAGAAAGGCTGAGCTATAGATGGTATTACAGATAGATAATATCTAAATGTCAGAGTCGGAGAGTCCTTACGATAGATCAGAAGTTGGCAAAGTAGGACCAGTGGACTAATTTTGGTCTGCCACATGTTTTTTTAAGTAAAATTTATTATTAGAACACAGTTACTTTGTAATTTACAGATAACCCAAGGCTGCTCTTACACCACAGTGGCAAAGTGAATAGTGATGACAGAAATTAGCTGACTCATAAAACATAAAATATTTATTAGTTGGTACTTTATTAGAAAAATTTGCCAAATCCAACTCTAAGAACTAAAATGACCACTAATATATCTGTAAAGCAAATATAAATATACATAAATATACTTATACACTTAACAGTGTTAATATGTACATATGATAAAAACAGGAAAATAAATAGTATGTTAAATAGTATGACAGCTAAAAGAGAAAGAGAATGTTGTACATTCTTTTCAAACACATGTGGAACATTCATGAAAATTACCAATGAAGTATTAAGACAAAAATGTTATATTCACAAATTCAAAAAATAGGAAAAAAATCAAATAACACTTTCTAGATTAATGTAATGGGGTAAAATAAAAATATCATTTAAAAAGTACCTATCTATCTAGTGTACTTTAAAACTGTGTTTGTG
>PVHY01008188.1:43184-63124 GCA_004024945.1 Uropsilus gracilis
AAGGAAGGAAGGAAGGAAGGAAGGAAGGAAGGAAGGAAGGAAGGAAGGAAGGAAGGAGAAAACTGTAATATAAAAATACTTAGAGGGGCGGGAAATGATAGGAATGGTCAGAGGGGGGAAGTGAACCCCAAGAATTAAAAAGATGTGAAATTTATATATAAAGTATTAAAAAAATAGCAAACTATTCATTTGATAATGTGACCTTGGTTATGTTATTTGAACTCTCTATATAGATAAATAAAAAACTCTCTAGTGGAAAGAATAAAGGATATCTTTATATAAAAAAGATAAAAAACACTTAGAAAAATCAGAGCTTATAAATAATGTTATATTAATTCAGAATGAGGGGAAAAGAACTGACATAAATCCAAAATGGAAAATACAATAATTTTTTTAAGATTAAAGAATAAATTAATTAGAAAACAAAACAAGATATTTGAAACCCAAGTACTTTGAAATGGTCCACAAAGTTGGCAAAGTTACTCCCAGTCTAGAAAGCTGAGATAAATCATACTAGAGAGGGAAAGGGAACATTACTTGAGACTTGGAGAGAGTGTTCAATTTTAACCCATATAAATTTGATATTAAAACCTATGCATAATGGATAAAATATTAGAAACATTTAATAAAAATCATGAAACTAAAAATATGAATATCAAAGAATCATAGAAAACATTTAAATAATAATTCATACTAAAATATTAAAAACAGTAAGTGCCAAATCCAAGTGATTTTTGGAAAAGCTTCCCATACCATCAATGAATTGATAATTCCCATGTTACATAAAATGCTTTGGGCACAAAAAGCTTTTATTAAAAAGCTTTGTATAATATTTTAAAAGGTCAACATAAGAGTAGTCATAAAGAGGATAACACAAAAAAACTTAGATGGAAATGGTTTTTTGAACACAGAAGTAACAGTTTTGAATAAAATATTATTTTAAAGTAGAAAAATTAGCTGTTGTGATCAAGTGTGAGTTATCAAAAGTATAAAAATATATTTCATAATAAAAGGAAAAGAAAAAAATCCTATGAATTTACTATATTGATGCAGTAAAGGAGGGAAAAATTACATGATAATCAAGTAGAAGCATCCTGACCACTGGGTCAAGACAGAGCCTCAGGAAGAACTGTCAGAACTCTGGGTCCCCACCTACCCATCCCCCACCACCAGGCCTGGAACCTGGGGCTTCCTCAGCATCATTTAATTTTCAGCTATATATCTGAAAAAATGTTCAACAAATTTTGATAAAAGGCATATACCAGAAATTTAGGACAAGTATTACATTTTAATAGTTTAATATTTGATGTATCCATTAAAGGGAAGGGTAAAATAGATCTCTACCTGCTAAATCTCATATTGTTCTGATTTGGGTATGGTAAGACACACAAAATTTTAGAACCTAAATATTGGAACGTTAAAGACAAGATCATCATAACTTATAAACAATACAAATATTCACCAAGAAAATCAGAGCCAATCAAAAGAAAAATCATAAGAAATTTGGGGAAGTAGACTACATAAGCCCACCAAAAATCAATAGCTTCCTTACACCTCCAAAATAGCCAATTTAAGAATGTAATAGAAAAAAGCAACATAAACTCTAAAGTGGGCATAAAACTAAAAGAAATGTGCAAGATCTTTATGAAGACAACTATAAAACTTTACTAAAGGACATAAAAGGAGCCTGAATAAATGAAAAGATATACTTTGTTCAGGAATGATAATACTGAATATTGTAAAGGTGTCAGTTTTTAACAAATTCATTGATAAATGTAATTCCTATCTCCAACAAAATTCAAAAATGATTTTTCAGCAACATAAGTTCATTCTTACTTACATGAAAAACATGGAAGAAATTTTAAAAGAACAATGAAAGAGCTTGAATTATATGAAAAATGCAAAACTTGATCTTAGAAAAAAGGCCGAACAGTAATGATGAAACAATGCAAAAACTAAATAGCATTATATTAATTAAAATGTGCTCTTAATATTGGAAGGGGAGAGTTAATTAACAACAAAGAATTTAAAAACCTGAAAAGCATCACTATCTCATTGCTGCTGTCATCATCATCATCACAGCCAACATTTCTCACTTATTATGTGCCTGGCATACTATTTAAATAAATATTTAATTCTCACAACAATCCTTTAAAGTAGGTATTTTTTATTACTCTCATGATAGAGTTGAAACACCAACAAATTTAAGTAACTTGTCTAAGACTCCACAACAAGCGTTTGTTAGAAACTGGAATCAAACCCAGCACATCTGCCCACAGTAACTGCCATATTATTCTGTTACGGTGCCATATAGTTCAGAGTTTGAGAAGTGAAAAAAGCAGAATTTCCAATCACTGGACATGCCACTCTCAATGTATCTTCTGCAACCTGCTCTGAGGGAAGAAGCAAGGAATTATGACAATGTGTTTATTCTGGTCCAGGGCCCTTACTCCCCAACACATTCTCTCTCGATGCCTGCTCCCCACACATTCATTCATACATTTTCCATATTCTCCCTCCCTCCTTTATTCCTTCCCTTTTCCCCTCCCCTCCCTCTTATCCAACCCCACTTGGCCCTCATAACATCTATATTTCACTTCTCTACCCTTATATCCCTTAAGATGTAGCAATGGGAAAAGCAGTTGTTACTCCAGGGGAATGGCAGAATTACTTTGATTTAACTATACTGCTGCATCTCTTCATCCCTGCTCAATTGCATGAACTCTTTTCTGCCAGGACTCTGACTGACAAACTGAGAAAAATCAATTATCTTTTTAGGGAAATTAATTGCTAAATTGTCACAAAACATTATAAAAATTTGAATATCAATATATTCACAATAAAACTATACAAATATTACTAGCAGATATCAGAAAATATGTGATGAGTTTTGATGAGGCTCCCTTCTTTTAAAAGACATAAAACTTAAACACAGAATCAATAATTTAATGACATCAAAATTCAAAGTTTTATGTGACAAAAAAAAGCAATAGATTTGATAGGCAGAAACGATCACATAAAAGAAAGGATTAATAATTAAAACGCACAATACAAAAAAATCTGTAAAAAGATATAGGCCACATAATAGTAAACTGAAAGGATATATTCTGTCAGAAATACTATAAAGCTGTAGTAATAAAGTAGTACTAGTATGAAAAAAGATACAGGTTTCATTTTAAAGTGCTATGATAGATCAGAACATTACATACCTATAGATAAATAAAAATGCTAGATGAAATAGTTTTGAAAGGGAATTCTAAAATGTGTTACTGATTGAGCAAGAAAGCAGTGAGTTGGCTGAGGGATAAAATGGCTGGTGTACTCTAGGGACAGTGAGCGACAGTGAACTTTTCCCATCTCTATGAAGTCTGCTGGCCTGGAGCTTCTAGTGTGATGACTACCTGAGGCATCAGAGACTCATCAGAAAGTCTGAGGTCTCCACAAAGTGGGAAGGCTCAAGAGATTGCTGAATTAAATTGGAATTGCAAAGCCCTTTAAAAACAGTGTAAGGGTGAATGAGAAATGCATCCCTGTGTACAAGAGAAAACCAAAGAAACAGCCTGACTTAATGGAGCCAAAGAGAGAGCTCTTCCCAGAGAATTTAGAACCACCAGGGGGCCTCATACATGTCTGAAGCCCAGATTCAGGTTACCTGAGGTGAGAAATCAAAACAACCTCAAGCAAACAAGTTTTGAATATAGCCTTCAGGTAGTTATGCCCCTAGGTAACCAGGCAAAAGCAAATACAAATCCTCACTGGAGGAAAGCAGCTCCAACCTAGTATTTAAAGCAGTGGGAAAGGCAGCCAAACAGGATCACAGGTAAAGAATCAGCAAGCAATTTACACAAGATAAAATAATAACAATCAATAAACAGAGAAGACAAAAAAAGATGCATAATTACACTAGCAGCAACTATAGATATTCATGCAAAAACAATAAAACAATATCATTTCATCCACTTTATTGGTAAAATTTATATGGCTCATCATATTAGGTGTTAACAAGGATGTGGGGGAAACTGGAGTCACATGTTGGTAGCTTTTTCTTTATTCAAAAAACGTTTATTAAGCTCCAAGTAAAACAGGAATGAAGGACTTTCTGTCCCAGCAGATAAACTCTCCCATTTCCCTTCTTTACTCTCTAAGCTTAACAAACTTTGTTTTCTTACATTCTGTGGGGGAAAAGCCTCACTAGGAAGATAACATCTGAATTGCTGACCACCAGGTAAGGGCAAAAGCAAGCTGGCATCAATGAAAACCTCCGGACACCTGTGTCACAAAGATGGACATGCTGACTGACCCTTGCCCACTCCCCCTTCTACTTCCTTGTAACTCTGAATAAATAGCCCTGCTCTCTACCAAAGAGGAGACTGGCAGTCTTTCAGCTATGAACCTGCTACCCTTCTCAACCTGTCTACAACTCTGTATCCTTTTATTGGTTAAGGGAAACTGAGACCTGCTTTCAGTAACACAAGTATACACTTGATATTATTTTAGTATAAACACAAAGTATGCTTTAAAGTTTACATTTGAGTGACCAAAGCAAGACAAAAAAAATAATTATATGTTAAGCAGAGAGGTGAGGGCAGAGATCAATCATAGAGCAATATAAATCTGAGTAAGTGTATAAAAGCAGAGCTCTGTAAACTTTTTCCATGAAAAGGTCAGAAAATAAATATTTAAGGTTACATAGGCCAAACAGACTCACTGAGAACTATTTAACTCTGCAAGCCCAAAAGCAATCACAGATAACAATAAATAACAAAATGAATATGATTGTTCTAGTAACTATTTACATAGACATACGTGGCACCAGATATGACCAGGGGACAAATAGTCTGTCAACTATCACAGACTGAAGAGATAATGCTTTTTTTTTTTTTTTGATGTCTTAACTACTATGAAAACTTCAAACCTAACCAAAATACAAAACGGAGTCTAATGAACAACAAAGAAGATATCAGGTAGCTAAGAATTTACATGAAATGGTGCACAACATCACAAATCTCAGGGAAATGCAAATCAGTCATACAATAAGATATCACTTCACACCTGTTAGAATGGCTATTATAAAGAAAGAAAAGAGATCAGTATTGTGGAGAATAAAAAAGCCTTGTACATTGTTGGTGGAAATGTGGGTGTGTCCAGCCTCAATAGAAAACAGTATGGAGGTTTCTCAAAATATTAAAAATGATCTGCCATATGACTGAGCAATTTCACTCTTTGGTATCTATCCAAAGAATACAAAAACACTAATTCGAAGCAATATATGCACTCCTATGTTCACTGCAGCACTGCTTACAACAGCTAAGCTATGGAAACAGCCTAAGTGCCCAAAGGACAGATGAGTGGATTAAGATGTGGTTTATATAGACAATGGAATATGCTCAGCTATAAAAATAGATGAATCTTGTCATTTCCGACAACACGGATAGAACTGTAGGGGATTATGCTGAGCAAAACAAGTCAGAGGGAGAAAGCAAATACTAGATGACTCACTCATATGTGGAATATGAAGAAACAAAACAAAGGAACAGATGAAACTCAACCAAAACAAACACTAGAAATTTGACTGTGAAATTCAGGCAACCAGAGGGGAAGGGTAGCTTTGATCACTTGATCATGGGAACCTGCATTATGTTCAGATCCCCAGCAAAGACGAAAGCCATAAAGTGTAAACTGATCAAATAAGGTCACAGGAACAACTAATACATGTGTATAGTATAATGTTTTAGCAAAAAAAGTTTGATGAATGAGACAGAAAATAAATAAAATTACCCAGATAATCCACAAGTAATGAACAATACCTTGAAATAGATTTTAAATTGGCTTAAAAAAAAATCATGAGAGTAACTTTCGAACTCATAATTTGCTTCAATTTGTTTTTACTGCATTTCATCTATCATAACCATTGATTATAAAATGCACATTGTTTTGTTATATATGTGTGTGTGTATAGTATATATCATTATTAAAGGGAAAATGTTGCCTAGTTTTAAAGAGTCTTTCATAATAAATGTAATTTTAATTATCGAAAGATAATAAGTAGGGTATAGAACAAGACTTTAAAGCTAAATTAACTTGACTAAATTATGGTAGATTTTAAAGAAAATGTCAAAATGTTTGAGTTAATCTATTTGGATAAAAATTGCATAGGTCATTGAAAGACCTCATTTTGCTACAGAGAGCAAAGAGCTAAGATGGATTTCAAAAAATGCAGATCCACCATGAAATCATAGATTTCAACATAACTCATCATGTACAAATATATTTCATTCTTTTAAATGAATGCATCATTGTAGCTTGACTTCACAATTGAATTGTTTGGTTTTTCTTTTTTTTTTTTTAATCCAATTCTCTAATGGACCCTCACTGGAGGAAAAAGAAACAAGCCAAAATATAACAAGTCATATCCAACCGTAACTCTAAAAACAAATACTTTCCATTAAAGCATTAATAATCAAAATAAATTTCGCGGTTGGAAAATGAGAGGGAGAAAAAACAGTATATTTTGAATGAAATCCCACTTCATCCAACTCCATAGAGCTTGCCACCGAGTGAGACAGAAGTACGCTAAAGGGAAGAACACCTTTCTGGTAAAGCTTGTGAAGACATCCTCAGAGAGACAAAGCTTTCAGAGTATTGAGGTTAAGCAGTTGCTACCCAGGAAAAGCAGGAGAGACAGTACAGGGGAGGACAGGATTGGCAGGGCAGGGAGCAAGAAGAAGGAATCCCAGATGGTAATAAACACTAGTACCTAAGGAAAAGTCAAGCTTTCAAAAGAACAGGTAGCAGCTGATAAAGAAAGAGGACAAAGGAGTAGAGCTTCTGGATGAGGAAAGAGCTCCTCATTACAGGCCATGTTTGACAGAAGAGACTATGGGAAGGAAGTAAAGAGTTTCCAGCAAGAGAAATTAAATTTCTTTTTAAAATATCTTCCTGGTTACTCTGTGCAGAATGGACTGAAGATACTAGAGTGAATGCAGGGCAATTAGTTAGGATGTTACTGAGATAGCCCAAGTGAGAGGTGGCAAAAATGAGAGCTAACTGACATCATTACAGCTGGGAAAAGGGAAATGGCTAGTGGGGAAATATAGGAGGTAAATATAACAAGACAAGAATGGATTAAACACATAGCATGAGAGAGACAGGTAGAACTAGATGGAGAAGTATGTCATTAACTAGAGAACGCTGAAAGATGACCAGCTTAAGGGTGGGAGTCCAGGTTGAATAGAGAGATGGAGGGTAACACTGGACACCATGAACATGAGGGTCTTTAAAACATCTCACAGGGATGTCAAGGAGACAGACAACTGTCACAAAAATCCCATTTGTCAGGCATATACCCTCACTTTATGGATGAAAAGATTGAGGCCCAAAAGCGTCAAGACATTTGCCTAAGGCCACAGAGCTACCAAACAGTGGAGGACATCTTTCAACCCAAAGGATTCTAACTCAAAATCTCAAATTCCTTTCATGACATTTTGCTGCTGTGGTAACAAGATATATATACAACTATGGAAAAACAACCAAAGGAAAAGGAAATGAAGACAATACAATGTTCTAAAATCACCCGATTTCTACTGTATTTCTTGAACATTTTTATTACATTAACATCTTATTGTGTGAACTAGGGCTCTATGGTGAGAGAAGTTAGAAGGATAAAATGGTAGGGGGAGCAATAATTTAAGATGTATAGTGGCTGAGCCTGTAGCAGTGAACAGACACATGGGAGTGTAGGAGCAGAATTCAAAGGTTTTTTTGGAGGTCATTTAGATCTGCCAACATCCCACTTACTGCAAGAGTCTTACCTAATGAATGGTGGTCCTCTGGGGTTTGGAAACTACAAAGCTGCTCTGCAAGAGTGCCTAGATTTTTGCTTACTCTACATAACTACTAATAATGCATACAAAACAATTCTATAGCAATTATTAAAGGAGTAAATTTATAAAGTCCTTAAAAAGGTACAAGTCAAATTAATTACGATCAGCATTGAACATAATTTAACTTATCATTCTCTACATGTTCTCTCTCCCTCCCTCCCCTCACCTTCCCCTTCTATGTGTTTTTCTAATTGGTTCCCTGGTTTGGGAAAAGATGTGAGATAGAACCAGCTTTCTAAGAGAAGCAGTAGGAAATCAGAATAGGAAATTTGGGATTGAAGTCTTGAATCACTTAATTTAGAAAAATACTTGAAAGTGTGTTTTTTTTTTAATTTGCAATCTTGACCTTCCTCACAAGGTTGTTGTGATGATCAACTGGTATATATGAAAATATCTTTAATCCATACACATTCAAGGGACAATGGTGATGATGACATTGATAACTATAGAAGAGGAGGAGTAACAAGAGGGAAAAATAGAGGTCAGAGGGAGGGTAAACTGTCATGACCTTTCATTTTATTCCAACAGTATGCTGACAAGCTTTTCTCCCCTAAGTGTTGCCCACAGTCTGGATGAGTCTGGCTATTACTCCTGCATACTGGCAGTACTACCAGAGAGCTATGACACTTAGGCAAGTCACTAGCCAAAAAAGAAATTGAATAATTTAGGCTAAAGTTCTAAACCTTGAAAGTTTGAATTTTCCACAAACTTTTATTCTTTAAAGTTCAAAGCCTACTACCCTGTTTATTTCAAGGGCTTACAATAGGGAAGGATTTTTCTTAAAATCAAATGCAAAGTCAGTTTATCAATCACAGCTATTCTACTAAGATATAACAATGATATTTTATATTTGTTCTTTTAAATACATGTATCTCTACAAGTATTGTTTTCATTGTAGCCTTGTCCCTCTGATGAAAATGTAAATTTTTTCAAGCAGGTAAATTTACTAAATTTTTATTCATTTCCTTCACAGTACCTAAAAATATGCTAAGAATATGCCATATGCTCAATAATGTTTGCAAAAAATATGTAACATGTTGAAACTAAACTTTTCTTTATAATGCCTCCTCCATCCAGCAGGAATGGACTCAAATTTTTTTTCATGTAGCTAAAATTAGAATTATCTAATTATTTAAAGAAAACAATATTTCTACTATTTAACATCCATTTTGTCAACAAAACATAATGGAGGGAATTATGAATTTACTAACCCAAAACTCAGGGGGGAATGAGAAAGCTCTCACAAACAAAAAAAAACAACTACTACTCTTTACATAAGCAAAACTACAAAAGAGGGACATATAGACTACAAAAGCAAAACAAAATTAAAGTGTCCAAGACTACAATGCATGCATCAGGTAAAAGTGTTTAAGAGTAATTTGAAAAGTTTAATTTTTTAAAGGAAATAAGGCTCATCCCCAAATCAAATGTCAAATGTTTCCATATTTATTTCAGAGAAACTTCACATTACAGTTGAAATTTTATAGAGCCCAGAGAGTATTTCAAACTAGCATAATCAGGTAAGTTTTATATTAAAAACAGAAAGTCATATAAACTATAAAAAGCAAAACTATACAAAACGTATTTCTGTTCTTAGTTACTGTTTCTTTACAAGGTCATCAGTTCTTCATGTTTCTTTACAAGGTCATCAGTTCTTCACTTGAACACAAACTCAGTTGTTCTATGTAAGTTGACAACATTTCTTATTCTTCATTTACATCAAACATCGTGGCCAAACTGAAAACAGTGTAAATGTGCAAGATTCAATTTCATCTGAATTAGTTGAAGAATCTAAACTGACTGCTCATATTGCTAACTTTATTAATGACTCTTAATTAGCAAGGTTTTAAGTACCTGTAGTTTGAGGATTAACACATATTAAAAATAATGGTGTGAGATAACCCAATTTACAATATCAGGAGATGATAATGATTTTTGCAGAAAGAAACAAGGTCTAATAAAAATAATCTAGATTCTTAATACCATTTACTGGCAATCACAGCTTTATATCATGCTAAAATTACATACTTATCTCCTCATTAGCAACTAATCTCACTTATTCTTCTGGCCAAACCAATTATGAGAAAATTTTCAGACTCAAAGGAATTAATAGGACACTTGGACCTTTCTTAGTCTTCTCATGACTCGGGTAATTAGCAAGCACTTGTAAATGAAATCCAAATAGTTTTCCTAAACTAATTAAAGAAATGAAGGACATCAAAATGTTATCATCTAGTAGCAACTCAAGTCCCAAAACCAACAGTTCCCAATCAGATATAATAATTACCAGATGTTGACAGGGTCCTTTTGGTCAACTCAGAAACTAATTTGAGGTATAAATAAGGATGAGAAAAGAGGCAGTTATTTATCAAACACAACAAACTATGACATAGAGGAATATTTTACAGGCAATGCCAAGTTTATTAAAGAGCTTTTGAATTCTGCAACTCTTTAAGCACATAACACAAGGTGAATAAGTGATTATAGCAGAAATTTGCATTTATATGATATTTCTTCCAAGCAGCTCAAAATGGAAGAACATCAGCTAAGGCATTTTCTCAGAATTTCATAAAAAGTCTGGAATTTCTGAAAAGGAACTTGGAAAGCCGTTTCTTCTGTCAGTTCCTTATTTTCTGTGTCCTTTCAACCATTCATTTCAGATATCAGATGGTAACTCTTCGTTAGACTTTCATTTTGTTTCCTCTCCTTTCACACTCCCAAATTCAATAAAAAGTTTCCACTGTACCCAGTTATACCTGTCTCTACAAGGTTATCTTGCTGACTAAATCAGAGTCTCAAAACAGATACTTGCAGACACGTTTTATTTTATAAATTAATAGTTGGTAAGGTATTCTCAGCTCTAACTTATTAAAAGGTTAAAATTAATAGTGAATCAAAAATTAAAGTTAGCTGGATTACAGATTTTATATTCTTTTACTAAACCTGAGGCTCTCAAGAGTTGTGTACAGTGTCTTGAGAATAACACTCTGACTGACTCTCTGCAGCACATAGCATAGCAGATCATACACCTGTCCAGTTTACTCTGCATAAACAGTAAAACCAGAATCTAGCAAGAAATAAGCAAGCTCTATATATATTTGTTTAGAAGACATAAAAGAAGTTGGCATGCATATCCTTGAAATTATTTAACTCTAGATTCAGAAAAGACCAGCTAAAAATTCTTCTTATGAACTAGGCCCCAATGTGATTGAGAGCAAAGAAAATCTCACTAGCCTCCTCTTCAAAATATGGCAAAACTTTATTGCATAGAAGTTGCTTTCTGGTCGTCAATAAAATTGCATATATTTTGTGCCTGAGGTAAATTAAAAAATATGCCCTCATACCAAGGTAAGCAAATCTCTGAAATCTCTAACCTATGATTAAACCACCGATCAGCATACTTATTTTCCTACATCTTAATTCACAGAGGAAGCGTACCCTGATCTGAAATCTTTGGAAGCATTTTCAATTTCTTTGGGAAGATGCCTGACAGTCTTCTTTTTAATCTCCCGTTAGATAAAGTTCTCTGATGATCAAAGGGGCCTCACTCAGGCAGATGTGTTTTGCTGTCAATGGCTAAGAGCAAAAAAACAGACTTCAAGCAAACTGCTCAGAGAAGCCTTAAACTATTAGGATTAAGTGGAAAATATAGCCCCTTAGAAAGGTCAATGGAAAAGGAAAAGCACAGGATTTTCACATACACACACATACACATACCACATACACACACACCATAAACACACACATACCACATACACACACACACCACATACACACATACCACATACACACACACTTTCTTTCTTTGGAAAACTAACTTATAAATAAGCTTTAGTTGAAAATTAAATCATAAGCTCTCCACAAATACCAAAATTTACTGAAATATATAAGTATATATTTCATGTACCTGTAACACACATATATATACATATATATAACCTAACACTATTTATTGTACTATAATTTCCTCTGAAGAATTTCTGATGGGAACACTTAGTTTAAAATTTCAATTAGAAATTAGCCTATATAGTAACACATTCTCAGAAAAGTCGATCTTAAAATCTAACAATTACTGTTAAAAAGCACTAGAGCATTTCATAATTTCATGTGATCAGAGAAAAGCCCAAATTGTGAACACAGTCCCCAAAATTATAGGAACCGATTTCAGTTTCTTTTCAGAAAACACATCACTGAGTATAAAAGAATCACATCCTGCCCATTGTAAAAGAACATACACTTCAGCTGGACAACAGAACATCACATGAAGTAAGAATAAAAGAATATTGAACATATATTTGAATTTTTTCAAAATTTTGAAAAAGCAAATGAGTTTCTATATGCTTTAAGTTTTTTGAAAAATACTGAGATAACTATTCATTTCTTGTGTGTATTGCATTACATTATAAATGTCTAAAGTAGAGAACTCCTTAAAAATTCTACTTAAAGAACTACTTAAAGAAACATAACAGTTATGGTCCTTTATCCATTTTGAGTTGATTTTTGTACAGGGTGTGAAGGTGTTGTCCTGGTACATTTTTTTATACGTCTTGATCCAGTTTTCCCAGCACCATTTATTGAAGAGGCCATCCTTGTTCTAGAGTATGTTCTTTGCCCTTTGTCGAAGATTAGTTGACCATATACTTGTGGTTTTATTTCTGGGTATCTGATTCTGATCCATTGGTCTGTTTGTACCAGGACCATGCTGTTTTAAGTATTATGGCTTTGTAGTATAACATGAAGTCTAGAATAAAATACCTCTATTCTCTCTTCTGTCAAAAGGGTTTTGACAATTTGGGGTCTTTTGTTGTTCCATATGAATTTCAGCAATTTTTGTTCTATCTCTTTAAAATATGTCATTGGGATCTTTATTGGAATTGCATTGAATCTGTAGATTGTCTTTGGTAGTATGGTCATTTTGATAATGTTGATTCTTCCGATTCTTGAGCAGGGAATGTCTTTCCATTTTTTAACATCATCTTCTACTTCTTTTAAGATTGTTTTATAGTTTTCTTTGTATAGGTCTTTTACTTCTTTTGTTAGGTCAATTCCCAAGTATTTCATTTTCTTTGGTGCAATGGTAAATGGGATTTTTTTTTCATTTCTTTTTTCTGATTGATTCTTTGCATATATGAATGCTGTTAATTTTTGTGTGTTGACTTTGTATCCAGCTACCTTACTGAATTGGTTTATTATTTCAATTAGCTTTTCTGTCGATTTTTCTGGGTTCTCTACATAGAGTATCACATCATCTGTGTATAATGATAGATTTATTTCTTCTTTCCCTATTTGGATTCCTCTTATGTCTTTCTCCTTTCTTGTTGCACTACCTGCAACCATAAAATACACAGAAGAAAACCTGGGCAAAACCCTTCATGAATCTCACCTCAAAAATCCATTTTGGGGAACAACTATGGCTGGCAAAAAATGAAGGAAAACATAAACAGCTGGGACTATATAAAACTAAAAAGTTTTGTACAGCAAAAGAGACAATAAACAAAACAAAAAGAAGCCCAACTGACTGGGAGAAAAATTTTGCCCTACAGACAAGTGACAAGGATCTGATAACAAAGATCCATAAAGAGCTCCTACAGTTCAACAAAAACAAAGCAAAAAACCCAGTCAAAAAGTGGAGAGAACGAAAAAGACATTTCACCAAAAAGGAGATACAGATGGTTAATGGCGTATGAAAAAATGCTCCATATCACTAGCAATCAGGGAAATGCAAATTAAAACCACACTGAGATACCATCTTACACCAGTAAGAATGGACCATATAAGTAAAATGGACAACAACAAGTGTTGGCACTTGTGGAGAAAAAGGAACTCTCTTACACTGCTGGTGGGAGTGCAAACTGATACAGCACTATGGAAGACTGTGTGGAGGACCTTCAAACAATTGAAAGTGGAATTACCATTCGACCCAGCAATCCCACTACTGGGACTCTACCCAGAAGACATGAAAACACAAATTTAAAAGGACACACACCTGTAAGCACATGTTTATTGCAGTTCTGTTTACAATTGCCAAAATTTGGAAACAAATCAAATGCTCCAAAACTGATGATTGACTGAAAAAATGTGGTTTATGCACATGATGGAATGCTACGCATGAATCAAGGAGGACAAACATATCTCATTCACAGCAACATGGATAGAACTAGAAAGATTCATGTTAGCAGAAATAAGTCAAAAAGAAAAGAGAAATACAGGATGGTCTCAGTTATATGATGGATATAGAGAAAAACAAACAAATGAATGAAAAAAAATAAAACAATCAACGGGACTGAACAATGGAGCGAGAGAGGAGGAGGGGGAAGAAGGTGGGGGCTGCCAAGGACACAAAAGAGTAGGATGGTTAACAGGTGTTAGGAAGTGGGAGAGCCCCGGGGTACACAGTAATGTAATATAAATATAAATACACATATATATGCAAATTTTAAAATTTTAAATTAAATTAAAAAAAACAACATCACAGAGATAGTTGACATACTCCTATTCCCCATTATACATTCCCAGAAATAATAATCAGTACACTGGATTTGATGTTTGCCATTCCAGTGGTATTTGAAATTTTTAAATCACACATCAGTAAATAATGTTATTTTGCATGGTTTTGATTTTTTAATTATGGCATTGTAATATGTATACCTAGCTATGCAATTTGCTTTCTTCCCACAAAAAATTTTTTTTAAAATTAAAAAAAAAGAAACTTAACAGTTATGACTGCTAACTACGTATGACAATTAGAAAGTCAGAAAATATAAAGTACATGAAAGCAATATCTCTAATCTGATTCAAAATTCTCCAAGCATGTTGCAGTGCAAATAAAGTCTAATGCTAAAGGAAAAACATAAATTTTCATTTAGAGAATATTTCAATCAAATGTCCAATTTAAGATATTTTGATAACACTGCTTGTTAGTCTTACTCAACTTACAAATATAAAGCAAATGCAAATACTAACAAATAAATTAATTTTAAGAAATATTTTATCAAATTTTATTGATTAATCATCCATTTCTATAAATACATAATTTCAGAAGTACCATTTCACATCTTAACATGTGCATATGCTTCACTCACCCACCAGTTCTCACAGACTAATCTATTACACACATCTTCTATCTTCTTCCTTCCACTTTCCCCTCTGGAAACTACTATATTATTCACAATCTCAAAACTAAATTTGTTGTATTTTGCCAGCTTGTTTTTATAGACAAATTCTTGAAGATTTCAATAAACTTTTTTCTTATGAAATCTTGATAATTGCAAAACCTGGTTATCAATTTCCACTGCATTTTAATAACAGAAACCAACTTGTAAAAAATTTATTATGATAAAGAATTAGGCAAAAGCAAAAAATATTAAATAAAGAAACAGGTAGCCCATGTTTTCAAAAATCAATTGAACTGAATTGAATTGAACATTTTTTCCAGGTATAGTTTTTTTATGTATCAAAAGCAGAGTAGGCAACAATCCTTAAATGCCTGAGAGTAGGGCTCTTAAATGCATGAGTAAAAATATTTTACTTTTTTTAGAGAAATGTAAGTTGTATTTATCTCTACTTAAAATGTTACTCAATATGCCTGTTTATTATTGGCAAATTTTAAAAGCATTTTTCTACTGCAAAGTTGATATAAACTTTTTCCAGAAAAAATTTTATTGGTATTAAAAATAATACCTGTTACCCATGAAGCAAAAAGTAAAAAGTAGCACAGACACTACCACCAAGACACAACCATTTTGTGATCTTTCCTTAAAGTCCTTTTACTAACTATATGTACGTTTTGGTATAAAATTATACATACACACAGAGGGAAAGAGATTTTTAAAACACACCTATCAAAGGACCAAAGATACTAATGAAAAATAATTAGATAGTACATAGTATTTACAATAAACAGCAAATGTTTTCAATTTAGAAATCTTAATGTCTTCAGTCAGACTCAATTTAAACACATAGTAAAATCATTCCTCAAAGCTCTTAGTTATGAAAATTCCCTTTATGTTGTTCAATTCTACTCTTTCGAAGAAGAGGGTGGTGGAAATGTTTGGTGTAATCTTCTTGACAGATTATCATAAGCTTACAGGTAATTCTGCCATTAGTAGCAAATGCCACAATAGAAAGTAACCAGTTATAATTTTAACTGATAAGTAAGAATGACAAGCAATTTCATATTAACTGTGGATATGGGACATGGCTCCAAAAACAGATATACTCACTCTGCGATAAGAGTGGATGAAGATGAGTAAACCTGCCAGAAACCATGCAAAGCTGAGTTCACAGCCCATGCAAGAGAATCCAACTGACAACACATATCCTAATTGAATTATTGAGGTTAGGACACAAACTAGATAAGAACCCTCTCCACGACAGGATAATGTTCAGTTAGTTTTCCAAGTGAGCACCAGCATTTCTCCAATATCAGAGAGGAAGCATGATTTGATGTTACTGTGCTCTCTATCAATGTTTTGGGTAGCAGCATCTGTGATGGAACACCCCATTGCGAGGTAAATGTCTATTTGTACACACTACAGGACTCGGATCCCAAAACTAGCCAATAAAGGTAAAAATCTGCCAGAAGACTAATACTCTTATCCCAAGAACTAAAAAAAAAGAGCATGTTCCCTGAGTTTCAATGTGTTGGATTATGGTCTCCAGTATGTTCAACTGCCAGTCCTATTCTGAAAGGTAGAAGCGACAGCATAGCAGTACCAGAAGTTCATCTTAAAATAATTGTTCACTCAAGGTGAGAAAACTCACCACCTCCTGAAGTGGCATTCAAAGGAATCCATGGTTTCACTTTAATACAAATCCAGAAAGAAAAAAAAAAAAAAACAAACACTAAATGATGTAAAATTATTGTAACACCTTCTTATTCAGAGTAGACTTAGTAATATAGTGACCATGTCTCAGATATGGTATATAAAATTCTCCTCAGCATGCCCCTATAAGTTGGTTGGAATTTCAGACCAGAAGTTAACTCAGTTTTGATTCTCTGAAATGCCACATTCTAGGCCTTAAAATGCTTTCTTAATACTAATACAGTGCTCTTTCCTGGATTACCCAACACTGCTTCCAGACATTCCAAGTCAAAGACTTAAATGACAAGAGAACAAGTCACCTTCCTTTGGGGGCCTTTCCCACATTCTATAAAGTGTTTAATCATGAACAGTGTGTTTACAGCAGTTGGGGACTTGATCCCACCAATAGCCCAACAGTATATAAGCCTCAGCAATTAAAGGAATTTAAAGGTATTCAAAGAAGAAAGGAAAACTTACTTAAGTATTAAATGGCAAAAAAGTTGAGGTCAGGGACACTGGAGTATCACTAGTAGAAATATTTGTTCTCAATTTTGGTTTTCGATTGCCAAAATCTCAAATTATGCTGTGGTTTTTCATTTTGCTCTATACACCTATTTCTTCCCATTTTTAGTTTTGGTTTAAATAATTTTATTCATAATTGAATATGCATGTTATACATATGTTGAAAAAACACTGATAACCTTTGCAGAATGCCATCCATTTTCACAAGCACCAAGCTTAACATGAGGGCCTCTGCTTCCCCAGAGGCAGGGCTATATCACACATCAAAAAGTACCAAATAGGGTTTATCCTTAGAATTCCATGAAATCACTTTGGACTCCAGTTTTGCTCTGGGGCACTACCAGTGGCCTCACTTAGTGTGTCACCACACTAAGATTTTCTGACTCCATTTTTGTAAGAATTTGTGCCTTTTCTTTCAAAAGTGGTCCTCTAGTGTACCTTTAGTTAGTAATAACATTAGCCATAATAATTAACCATAATTAATCATTAACCATAATAATTAAACAGCATGGTATTGGTACAAAAACAGACAGTCAGACCAATGGAACAGAATTGAGTGCCCTGAAATAAAACCATACATATATAGTCAACTAATTTTCGACAAAGGTGTGAAAAAGTTACCTTGGAATAAAGATAGCCTCTTCAATAAATGGTGCTGGGAAAATTGGACTAAGACATGCAAAAAATGGACCAAGAAAACTCCCTTACTCCATGTACAAAAATCAACTCAAAATGGATAACAGACTTAGAGGTCAGACCTGAAACCATAGCATACATAGAGGAAAACTTGGGCAAAACTCTCATTGAACTACAGTTCAGAAATCCCTTTCTGGAAACATCTACAGATGGCAAAAAAAATGAAGGAAAACATAAACAGATGGGACTACATCAAATTAAAAAGCTTCTGTACAGCAAAAGAGACAACAGAAAAAACTAAAAGATGCCCAACCGAATGGGAAAAAAATCTTTGCCCTCCACATGAGTGACAAGGGTTTAATAACAAAGATCCACAAGGAACTCACACTACTAAACAAAAGCAAAACAAAAAGCCCAATTAAAAAATGGGGAGAACTAAAAAGACACTTCTCCAAAGAGGAAATACAAATGGCCAACAGGCACATGAAAAATTGCTCAATGTCACTAGTAATAAGACAAATGCAAATCAAAACCACAATGAGATACCACCTTACACCAGTAAGAATGGCCCACATCCAAAGAAGAATTGCTGGTGAGGATGTGGAGAGAAAGAAACACTACTACACTGCTGGTGGGAATGTAAACTGGTCCAACCACTATGGAAAGCAGTGTGGAGGACCCTCAAGTTAATGAAAATGAAACTACCATTTGACCCAGCAATTGCTCTTTTGGGAATCTACCCAAAAGAGACCTCGATGTGGGTACAAAGGGACACCTGTGCTCGGATGTTTACTGCAGCACAATTTATAATTGCAAGGTCATGGAAACAACCTAAATGCCCCAAAACAGAGGACTGGATGAAAAAAAATGTGGTATATATATATAAGATGGAATATTGCTCATCAAATAAAAATGACAAATCCGACGATTTTATAACAACATGGATGTATTTAGAAGAAATCATATTAGCAGAAACAAGCCATAAAGAAAAAGATAGAAACCAAATGGTTTCATTAATATATGGGATATAGTGAAAAAAAAATAAACAAAAGCCTTCAGGAAAAGTCAACACAAGCTAAGCACCAAACTGAAGCGCACAACTTTGAGCAGGAGGGAAAGGGAGGGAAGGGAAAGGAGGGGGGGGGCAAATCTCTGAGATTACAATGTTGTGAAATTTATATATAAATAAAAAAAAGATTAATATCATCAATTGGAGACATTCAAAACAAGACAAGAATCATCCTCATAGAGTCTACATTCTAATGAAATAAAATTTGGAGAAAAATTGACATTTTTTATGTGAAATAAAATACTTAAAATTTGTTACACCAATGTAAAAAAAAAAAAACATTAGCTTTAGCAGCATGATGCATTGTATTCTTCAAATACTCAGTGGAAACTATGGTTCAATGTCAAATATAAGGGGAAATAATGACAAAAAAATTTCTCTGAATGAGATCTAATATATAATATAGTTCAACTTAAGACATCAAACTTTGCTATTAGAAACGCTAAATACTATTTCAGTCTAGGTATTTTATAGGTGTCTTTAAATACACAAACATATATACACATACAATAAATGTGAAAAATAAATTATGAAAAAATACTCTGAGTCAAGTGTTAGGCAAATACTTATTATCTTATTGCATTGCCTTTATTTTTTTAAATTAATTTTTTTAAATTTATATATAAATTTCACAACTTTGTAATCTCAAGGATTTACCTCCCCTCCCTCCCCTCCCTTCCCCCCCTTTCCCTCCTGTTCATAGTTGTGCATTTCATTTTGGTGCTTAGCTTGTTTTGACTTTCCTCAAGGCTTTTATTTTTTATTTATTTTTTTTTCCCTATATCCCTTACATTAGTGAGACCATTTGGTTTCTGCCTTTTTCTTTATGGCTTGTTTCTGCTAATATGATTTCTTCTAAATGCATCCATGTTGTTATGAAGTCGTCCAATTTGTCATTTTTAATTGATGAGTAATATTCCATCGTGCATATATACCACAATTTTTTCATCCAGTCCTCTGTTTTGGGGCATTTAGGTTGTTTCCATGACCTTGCAATTATAAATTGTGCTGCAGTAAACATCCGGG